>JAPYZK010001591.1:0-16984 GCA_030522785.1 Platygaster equestris | reverse complement strand
AGTGGGCGAACGAGTTCATCACTCGCATGCCATACGTCAACAATCAGCTAATCCATTATTTCGTCCCCTCTCAGCAGGGCCACGAAATTACATATTTCTTGCGAGCGTTGAATAGAAGTATATTTCGAAAAAAATAGTAAAATCATACTGATTTTCACAAGCGTCGAAGTTTTCGAGGAACTTGATAGTTTTTAACATTCTGGATCTTTCAAGATTTTCAACAGTTTGGGGAATTTTCAGAGTTTGGAGGATTTCGAGAATTTTAAAAGTCTTTAGAAGTTTGACAATTTTTGAGTCTTCGAAAATTTTGAAAATTTCGAAGTTGTACAAAGTTTTCAAAATTCTAAAAGTTCACACTATTTTTGTAATTCTTGGTATAACGAGAATTTTACAGATTGATAAAATTTCGGGAAACTTAATAATTTGAAATACTTTAAAGATTTTGAGATTTTCCACAATTTTGAGAATTTTCAAAGTTGGAAGTATTTTGAGTATTTTAGAAGTTACTGGAATTTTAAAAATGTAAAGAATTGAAAAATTCTCGCATATTTCAGAGATTTGTGAAAGTTTCACAAATCCTGAAAATTTACAATATTTTCATAGTTTTTGCAATTAGGGAAATTTTACGAATTCTTCACATTTCGAGAAACATGATAATGTGGAAAATTTCAAGATTTCTGATAATTTTGAGATTTTCTAAAATTATTAGTATTTCGACAGTTTTTAGAATTCTGAAAATGTTAGAAATTTCAGAGATTTAAAAAAGTTTCGAAAATCTTCAAAATTAAGGCAGTTTTAACAATTCTTTAAATTTTGACAATATTCTAAATTTCTAAAATTTCAATAAACTTTTTTTTTAATTGGAAAATTTTCAACATAATGTCAAGATTTTCGACTATTTTGAAGAATTTTAAGGGTTCAGACGATTTTGGAAATTTTCAAACTTTTTGGAATATTCAAAAATTTCTTAATATCGAAAATTTTGGAAATTTCGGAGATTTGAAGAAGTTTCGAACATTCTGAAAAATTCCTCTCATAATTATGACAATCCCGAAATTTTTACGAATTTCTGAAACTTTGAGAAACTTAATAATTTTGAATATTTTGAACATTTCAAGATTTTCAACAATATCGCGAATTTTTAAAGTTTGGAGTATTTTGAGAATTCCAAAAGTCTAGAGAATTTTTAAAATTCAAAGAATCCCAAAAATTTCTGAAGCTCCAGAGATTTAAAAAAGTTTTGAAAATTCTCAAAATTCAAGAACATTTTATCATTCTCTAAGAAAACTTCACTTTTTGAACTTGTTGACTTAATTTCGAGTAAAAATCTCCTTAGCCCTCTCTCCCGCTGAACAAAATTTCTGGTCAAGTCCTTGATGAACTCTCTCAAAAACAAGCAAACAAGTTCAGAATTTCAACAATTATGAAAATTCCGAAGTTCTGAAAACGTTATAAAAATTCTAAAAATTCAAAATCTTTCCATAATTCTAGTAATTACGAAATTTTCACGAATTCCTAACATTTCAGGAAACTTAATAATTTAGAATATTTCCAACATTTCAAGATTTTCAACAATTTTGAGAGTTTTTGAAGTTTGAAGTATTTTAATGATTTTGGAAGTTATTGTAATTTTTCAAAGTTCGATAATTTCGATAATTTCGAAATTTCCGTTAATTTCAGCGATTTATAAAAGTTCCGAAAATTCTGAAAATTTGAAATATTTTCATAATTCTTGATATTACGAAAATTTGACGAATTCTTCACATTTCTAGAAACTTGATAATTTGGAACATTTCGAGATTTTCAATCATTCAGAGAATTCCGAAAGTTCTTAGTATTTTGACAATTTTCAGAATTCCAAAAATTTTCAGAAATTCCAGAGTTTAAAAAAAGTTTCTAAAATCTTGAGAATTAAGGCAGTTTTGATAATTATTGAAATTTTCCAAATTTTAGAAATTTCCAGAAATTACAGAGATTAAAAAAAGTTCCAAAAATCTTGAGAATTAAGGCAGTGTTCATAATACTTGAAAATTTTTGAATTTTACTAATTTCCAAAATTTGGAGAAACTTTTGTTTTGTTGGAACATTTTTAATATATATTCCAAGATGTTTGATTATTTTGATAAATTTCAAAGTTAAGGAGATTTTGAAAATTTTTAAATTTCTAGAAATTTTCGAACTTTTCGAAATTTGAAAATTCCAGAAAATTCAGGAATTCGAAAAAGTTTTGAAAATTCTGGAAAGTTACCACACTTCCATCATGACTGAAATTCCGAAAATTCAACAAATTTCTGAAACCTTGAGAAACTTGATAATTTCAAACATTTCGAACATTTCCAGATTCTCAACAATTTCGCAAATGTTCAAAGTTTGGAGTATTTCGAGATTTTCAAAAGTCCAGAGAATATTGACAATTTTCAGCATTCCAAACATTTGGGAAATTTCAGAGATATGAAAAAGTATTGAAAACTCCGAGAATTTAGAAAACTTTGTAGAAAATTGAAAGAATATTCTATTTTGTAGAAAATGTAGAAAATTGTCTACTAACATATTACTTTTCAAATTGTTGAATCAATTTCGAGTAAAAATCACCTCAAATCCCCCCGAACTAAATTTCTGGCTACGACCTTGGGAACAACAACCCTTATGACATTTTGAAGTCATGAAAAATTGCCCGAAATTCTAAAATCGTTACAGGCTTTTCTTCTCTATTTTTCCATGAGTTTTCGTAAATTCTTCAGAATGACAAAAAGTTCTTGAAAATTTCGGAAACTTCTCACATTCATAAATTCGAAAGCCGAAAGTTGTGCGCCGAAGTTCGGCCGTCTGGAAATATTGTCTGTGACCTCCTGAAAGTTTGTATTATTTTTGGGCCAAGTGTGTTGGGTGGCACGCGACAAAATACCGAAATAGAACGGTCGCGGTTCCCAAGATGACGAGTCGCCTTGATTTTTTTTGCTAATCTTTGGCCGGGTATTCGGGCCGCTATCGCGAGCGACGAGCTTTCGGCGCTGCATACGAATTTGCTGTTAACCTCGTTTGTGAATTACGCGGAGCGTGGTAATCGAGTTGATTCATTTCGTCACGTAAAACGGTTAGGTGATGGTGCGCGGGACGTCAACATTCCACCGTGATGCATTTTTGTTTTAGTTTCACACTTGTCGGCACGGTTTTCGAATTTTTCGTTTTTAGGGCGTGACAAAGGGGGAAAGGTCATCAGTGTCGGAATTGACTTTTTTTACACGTGCACGAAGATGGCCCTTTTTCATGCATGAAATGTGGGCGCAAAATGGCATTTTTCATTGATATAGTATAGCAGTGTGGAATGAGTGTGCGCAAAACGCTATTTTGCGAACTGCTTTTGGGAAATATTTCCGCGCCAGTTTTGGAAAATTTTCAAACCGTGTAAAAATTTCGACATTTTGATAAATTTTTATCAACTCCGCAAATTTTTTGAAATTTCGAAAGTTCTTAACATTAGTGAAATTTACAAAATTTTTCCAATTTCGAGAATATTCGGAATTTCTATAATTTCTGAAGTTTGGTGAATGTGTTGAGTTTACGGAATTGGCAAGTTTACAATAATGTTGGAAATTTCCAGAATTTCCGAAAATATCCAAAATCTCCGAAAACTTACAAAATTCTGGAAAATTCTCTTAATTTCCGAAAATTTACAAAATTCTTAAAATTTCCGAAAATTCTCGAAATTTCCAAAATTTCCAAAATTCTTACAATTTCCGAAATGCCTCAAAATTACAGAAAATTTCCAAAATTCTCAAAATTTACACAAATTTCTGAAAGTTCTGAGAATTTCCAAAATGCTGAAAATTTCCTAAAATGACCAAAAGTTCAGAAAATTTCGAAATTTCTGAAACATTTTTAAAATTTTTGAATTCTCAAAAATTCCCAAAATTATCAAAATATCGAAAAAATTATGAGATTTTTGAAAATTCAAAAATTTTCAAAATCTTGGCAATTTTTAAAATTTCAAAAATTTTGAACATTTCTGAAATGTTTAAAATTTATCGAATTTCAAGAATATTCAAAATTGCCAAAGTTTGCTGAATGTGTTTCACTTCCGGAATCCGCAAGTTTACAGTAATGTTGTAAATTTCCAAAATTTCCGAAAGTATCCAAAATTCTCGAAATGTCTGAAAATTTCCAAATTTCTCAAGATTTCCGAAAATTCTCAAAATTACTGGAAATTTCTAAAATTCTCCAAATTCCCGAAAATTTTCTAAATTCTGAAATTTCCGAAAATTTCTGAAAATTTCCAAAATTGTGAAAATTTGTAAAATTCTGAAAATTTCCAAAATTCTCAAAATTTCCAGAAATTTCCAAAAATTTCCAAAATTTTAGAAAATTTTCGAAATTTAAAAACATAATAATTTCTAAAATTATCGAAATTTCGAAAAAATTATAAAATTTTTAGAAGTGCGAAAATTTTGAAAATCTTTGAAAATTTCAAAATTTCTACAATTTACAAAATTTCTGAAAAAATCGACATTTTTCAAATTTCGAGATTATTCCAAATTTCTAAAATTTCCAAAGTTTGGTGAATGTGTTGAATTTACGGAATTCACAAATTTACAATAATGTTGTATATTTCCAAAAGTTCCGAAAATTTTCAAAATTTCCGAAAATTTCCGAAATTCTCGAAATTTCCTAAAATTTCCAAAATTCTTCAAATTTTCGAAAATGCTCAAAACTACCGAAAATTCCCTAAATTCTCTATACAACCGAAAATTTTTTTAAATCACAAAATTTCCAAAAATTTCTAAAATTTCCAAAATTCACAAAATTTCCGAAAATTTCGTAAAATGACTAACATTTCCGAAAATTTCCAAAATTTAAAAATTCTCATAAATTTCTAAATTTATCAAAATTTATATTATTAAATTCGAAAAAATTATGAAATTTCCAAACGAACGAAAATTTACAGACTTTTCAAAAATTTTTGAAATTTTCCATTTCAATTTTTTGTGCACTCAAAAGTGTCATCTTTGTGCATTTGTAAAAAAAGCACTGTATGCAACAAGTGCCCAAGATAGGTTAGCCCGTGAGTGTAAAGTTTGAAACACTCGACTTCGGCTGCACGAACTCGCTACGCTCGTGCATTCGCCTACGTCTCGCGCGTTCTCCTTCGTCTCGTTATGCGTTCGCCTCCGTCTCATGTTCCAAACTTTACACTCACGGAATAACCTATTTTGCGCACTTGTTACATAATTCACTATGAGAGGTCTATTTTTATGATAATGGATTACTGAAAAAACGAAAAAGTGGGTAATTTTGGGAATTTCGATCGAGGGGAATTTTTCGAGTGATCGAAAAAATCTTAGGGGCTTTTTCGCGAGTTGTGGAAATTTGGAAAAATTTCAGACTTTTCACGTTCCTTGGAATGAATGTTTACGGAACTGGTCTAAATATTCTCAAATTCGATGTTTGATTTAATTTTCGGAAATTCCTAGCAGGTACTGGAATTTCAAATTCAAATTCTGTATTTTATATGTTAATCGTAGCTACTTGGAGTTTCGAAAAATTCATGTAAACCTTCAGCTTTTAACTTTCGTGTTAATGGTAGAGAAATTATTACCGAAAAACCCTTCGTATGATATTCCGAAAACATTTTCAAAAAAAATTCGTGATTCTCAAGACTACTTAATTTTCAAAATCTTCCTTCCTAACGACGCAAGTCATGAAATTGTATCATTCATCCCCTATTTAACTTCAAATAAAAGAAATCAAACATCAGCTCATAAAAAACCAGGAAATCAGATGTCTGCAGCTCATCATATATCACGATATAACACGCTCAGAGCATCATCAATAAATCATACGCCCCTTGAAAATCCCCAACCCCCGAGTATTTTGATACTTCGTCATTATATTCCAAATGATTGTTCGATTCTTCCTTCAATTTTCCACGTGACGAGGGAGGCTTTTCTCACTCTCAAAAACACCTTGTCCAAGGAAATTTTATCCCCGTCGTTATGACGATCTCGCTGAGCATATCATTGGTTGACGAAAAAACATATTCCCAGAGTAATCTATCACACGTTAGGACCAAAAAACTGGGGAAAGTGATCTTCCCTCGAGCGTTGAAGAGAAAAACATTTAATTTCAAGATTTACTCGTTGGGGTTGGCAAAACTTCACGTCTGCGGGAACGCCGAGTGAAAGAAACAAAATGCAAGTGGAAGAGGTTGAGAGAATCTTACGCAGATTCAACTGGGGATGAAAATTTCAAGATTCGAGAAGAGTTTAAAGTCATGATTGGATTCAATTCGAAAAGATGAAGATTATTAGGTTAGTCCAGATTTTGAGGTTAGTTTGATGTTCTACGAAATCTGTAATTCACGAATTTCGTTTTTTTTTCATGTTCACGAAGTACCTATTCACTTTTCTTCTGTTATGAAAAAGTTTAGGCTGTTATTTTGAGAGCTGGATATTTTCAGGCCAGTCCAGATTTTTAGGTTAGTTCGATGATGAAGAAAACGTGGGATTCACGAACTCCGGTTTTTTGCATGTTCATAGAAATCAATGGGAATTTATAGTAATTGATAAGAATTGATAGGAATTTGTGGAAGTCGATGGAGATTGATAGAAATCGATATAAATCAATGGAAATTAATGAGAATTGATTAGAACTGATGGGAATGGATGGGAATTGATGAACATCGATAGAAATCTGTAGGAATTCATAGGAATGTATAGGAATTGATGGGAATCTATAGAAATTGACAGGAATTAAAAGGAATTGATATGAGTCAATATAAATTGATCATAACTGATGAAAAGTGATGGGGATTGATGGGAATTAATAAAAATTGATGAAAATTGATAGGTATTGATAGTAATCGATAAGAATTGATGAGAATTAATAGGAATTGATAACAATTTATTACAATCCATAGAAATTAATGGGAATCGATAGGAATTAATGAGCAAAATGGAAATGTATCAACGGTAATTGATGGGAATGGATGGGAATCGATGGAAATTAATGGGAATCTGTAGAAATTCATAGAAATCTATAGAAATGAATGGGAATTTATAGAAATTCATAGGAGTTGATAGGAATTGATGGGAAACTATAGAAATTGATAGGAATTAATGGGAATTGATGGGAGTCTACAGGAATTGGTTGGAAACGATAGGAATTAATGGGAATAGATGGGAATGGGTAAATGGTAGTTGATGGGAATCGATGGAAATTAATGGGAATCTGCAGAAATTCATAGCGATCTATAGAAATGAATGGGAATCTATATGAGTTGATAGGAATTAATGGGAATTGATGGGAGTCTACAGGAAGTTGTTGAAAACGATAGGAATTAATGAGAATAGATGGGAATGTATCAACTGTAATCGATGGAAATGGTTGGGAATCGATGAAAATTAATGAGAATCTGTAGAAATTTATAGGAAGTTATAGGAATTGATGGGAACATATAGAAATTAATAGGAAACAATCCAAATTGATGGGAGTCAATAGGAATCGATGAAAATTGGTAAACATCGATAGGAATTGATGAGAATCAATAGTAATCGATAATGATTGACTACAATAAATAGGGATTCATGTGCACCGATAGGAATTGTTTGGACTCAATAGGAATTGATTGAAATCGATAGAAATTCATGGGAATAGATGGGAATAAATCAATAGTCATTGATGGGAATGGATCGGAATTTATGAAAATTGATGGGAATCTGTACGAATTCATAGGAATTAATGGGAATAGATGGAAATGGATCAACGGTAATTGATGGAAATGGATGGAAATCGATGAAAAATTGATGAGAATTTGTAGAAATTTATAGAAATCCATAGGAATTAATGGGAATCTATATAAATTTATAGGAATTAATAGGAATTAATGACAGTCAGTAGAAATTGACAAGAGTTGATAAAAATTGATGAAAATTGATGGGAATTAACAGAAAATGATAATAAATAATGACAATCGATAGGAATTTATCGGAATCGATAGGAGTCGATTGGACTCGATAGGAATTGATTAGAATCGATAGAAATTATTTGGAAAAATGGGAATGGATCATCGGTAATTGATGGGAATGAATGGGAATCGATGAAAATTGATGGAAATCTCTAAGAATTCACAGGAATCTTTAGGAATTGATGTGAATTTATAGAAATAAATATAAATTGATAGCAAGTGATGAGAGTCAATAGGAATTGATGAGAATCGATAAAAATTGATAAGAATGAATGGGAATCAATAGAAATTGTATAATAATTGATTACAATCGATAGGAATTTATGGGAATCGAATGGAATTAATGAAAATAGATGGAAATGGATCAACGGTGATTGAGGGAAATCAAGGAAAATTGTTCGGAATTGATGGGAATCTACAGGTATTGATAGGAATTGAAAGGAATTGATGGGAGTCAATGGGAATCGATAGAAATACATAGGAAATAATAGAAGTTAATAGGAATTGACAGCAATTGATGATAATCGATAACAAAGTAGGTAAAATATGAAATCTTTTTCCGTTACGAAAAAGTTTAGGGAAATAAGTTTCTTCTAGACACTGTTCCAGTTTTTGCCCCGTAATTCGTTCTCGTCCAAGATTTTCGATCTTAGGGGTACGATTTGTGGAGGGTGGAACGGAAAATCCGAATCAAAGTGAGATGTCCCTCGAAAATGGAAACGGGGCATGGAAATACTGATCACTCGTGGGGTTTTCTATTGATTTTTTCCGGAAACGCATTTCATCCCGGCAAAGCTCCACGTGATTACGGCCAAGTTTCGATAATTAAAATAGCTCGGTCGAACACTCGCTGGGAATTTCGAAGCTTTTTTCTTTCTTTTTTTGCCGAGGACACAATTTGCCGGGCTGAATTTTCGCGGGAGTTCAACGAGAGCGAAGTCATTGCGGAGTTATTAGATCCATTATGGAGATTGATTAAAATTCGAAGAATTTAAGTCCTTAACAAGAGGGAACAGAAGCATGAATTTCGGCAATATTCACCTCATTTTCGAAATAAATATAACGTTCAAGGCTTTGGGAAATTTTTTCACTCGTGGCTTCGGCTATTTATACAATTACGAAAAGTTTTTCGTATGCGAAAACTTGGATTGCTGCAAATCTCGGAGTCGTTTATTCTTATTCTGAAAGTGATTATCTTTTATTGGTGAACTTTCGTAACTGGGAAATATTATACGAAAAGTCTCTTACTGATATGACAGAATGAAAAATTAATGATCTCAGGAACAGGATAGAGTTACTTATACAGTTGTAAAATACCTTTTGTTACGTGAAATCTTTTTTTTGTACGCTGTAAAGTAATCTTCACATAACATTGTTTTGTAAACACGGAAAATCTTGAAGAAAGACGTCGGGTTTCAACTTCCCAGTCTGACACAATAACTGAAAGCGTTTTTCCTTCGCCTCTGTGAAATCATCGTTCTCACAGCTAACCTTCTTTGTACTTTGATCCTTAAATTAAAATTATTACGCTTCTTTTCGTGTTTCGTCTTCGGTAAATAGAAACTTAATGAGTTTGAGAGCAGAAGATGAAACTGTAGAACAACTATGTGATGCAGGAGGTAATTTGGATAAATTCTGAACTTCTATTATTAGAATAACTTCTAGAATTCCGGATTCATTCAAATTATGGACACTAATTATTCAAGTTTTCCGAGATTGGGAAGGTTAGAAATTTTCGAAATTCAGTTAAAAGGAGGGAAATACTGGCACGAAAATTCGGAGTTTCAGAAATTGAATTTTGTGCATTCAAAGATTGATAAATAAAGTTCAAAAATAACGAAAATTTGAAAATTAGATAACTTTTTGGATAGTCACTGCACTAATAGTTACTATTTTGTCCGAAGAATTTATGTAAAATAGTTGATAAATAGTTGACTGTGAAAAAACTTACCAATTCCAATACATAAAATAACTAGAGAAATTAATAGGGAATTGATGGGAGTCGATGAAAATTATTGAAGAGAATCGATAGCAATCAACAGCAGTAGATAGAAATTGATGACAGTCGAGAGGAATGTATGGGAATCGATAGAAATTGATGGAAATCGAAAGAAATTGCTGGTAATCAATAGTAATTGATAGGAATCAATCGAAATTGATAGGAATTGATGGGAGTCGATAGACATTGATGAGAATCGATGGTAATTGATGGGAATTGATGGGAATAGATGGGAATTAATGAAAATTGATGGAATTTTATAGAAATACGTAGGAATTAATGGGACTTAATGGGAATTAATGGGAATCGACAGAAATGGATAGGAATTGTAGACGATTGATGGGAACCCATGGGAATTGATAGAAATTGATAACGATCGATAGAAGTTTATGGTTATCAATAGGAATTGATAGAAATCAATGGTATTTGATGGACATTGATGGGAATCAATAGAGAATTGATAGTAGCCCATGGGAATTTATAGAAATTGATAACAATCGGTAGGAATTTATGGGAATCGATATGAATTGATGGGAATCAATGGTGTTTGATGGAAATTGATGGGAATCGATAGAAATTAATAGAGAATCGACGAGAGCTCATGGGAATTGATAGTAATGGATAACAATCGATAAGAATTGATGAGAATCAATGGTATTCGATGGAAATTGATGGGAATCAATAGACTTTGACAGGAATTGATAAAAATCGCTAGGAATTCATGGGAATTGATGGGAATCGACAGACATTGATAGGAATTGATAGAGAATTGATGAGAGCCTATAGGAATTGATAGAAATTGATAACAATCGACAGGAATTTATGGGAATCGATAGGAATTAATAGGAATCAATGGTATTCGATGGAAATTGATGGGAGTCAATAGAATTTGATAGGAATTGATAAAAATCGGTAGTTGATGGGAATTGACAGAAATTGATAGAAATTGATGGGAAGTAATGGTAATCGATCGGAATCGATAGGAGTTGACGGGAATCGATGAGAATTCATAGGACTCAACGGTTATGATGGGAAAAATTATATACAATTTAATACTTGGATACTCACGCACTGTACAAATAATATACATCTCTCTCCGAAAATCCAGACCACTAATAAAACTAGTAAAACTACAGCTTTTTCAACCTGAGAGAATACTCAAGTCTCCAAAATACTCTTCGGTGATATCTCGATATGCAGATGACGATAAACAAATCAGACCCCCTCCGCTCTCCCAAATGGCGCTCAAAGCGACGTACTTCTCTCCTTACGATGGCCATTCGCGCCATTAGATTTCGGCCCTCTCGCATTCGAGAAATCGCAATTAGGCTCTTTTACGAATTTCGTGCAGAGGCCCCGAATGGAAAGGCGCCAGAACGGACGCGTGTGTCAAATCCGCGAGGTAATGGCACTCCGTGTGCGATATTCCTTCGTCCACTTTTTTATACATTATTCATCGGGAACGCATTAAAAATTGACTCTCATTCCTCGCTGAAACTCTGCCGCAAGAACTCGTGTCCCGCAGCATTTTTCATGCCGCCTTTGGCGGTGGACAACGTTTCCGTCGTGTATAATTGCGAATTTGCATTTTTTTTTTTTTTTGGTTGAACTGTGTTATTCGTGGGTTTTAGTTTTTAGTAGTATTGAGATGAGAAAGTTACTTTGAGGAGGTGAAAATTGGATGAAAAATGGGTGATTTTTTGTTGAAAATTGGGAAATGTCATGAATATAGAAATATTATGAAAAAGGTGAGATCTCTTGGGATTTACTAATATCTTGAGATCCTTCACAAGTGGATTTACGTAGATGCAAAAAATGGCAGGATTAGTGCTGATCTTTTGTGATCTCTGCAGATCTATGTTGATCTAAAGAGATGTATGTATGGAGATTTCTATAGATCTGAGGATATCTGCATGTTGCGATCACTGCAGATCTCTACTTATTGAGCTCTTCACAGATCTGAAGAGATCACTTGAGATCTACCTAGATTTCACTAGATCTCTTTAGATCACAATCATTTTCCTTCAGATCTACGTGTATCACAAGAGACCAGTCGAAGATCACACTAGATCACTATAAATTACATGCTTATTTTTTTTGGATCTATGAGTATCTCAAGAGATCAATGCGAGATACCCATAGATCAAGGACGTAGCTAGAAATTTCGTTCAGGAGGGGCTAAGGAGATTTTTTTGTAGAAATTAATTCAACAAGTCCGAAAAGTGAAGTTTTCTTAGAGAATGATGAAAATTTTCTGAATTTTTTGAATTATCAAAACTTTCTAAAATCTCTGGAGTTTTCGAAATTTTTGAAAATTCGTAATAATTTCCAAAATTCTCTAGACCTTTAAAATTCTCAAAATACTCCAAACTTTGAAAATTCACAGAATTGTTAAAAATCTTGAAATGTTCGGAATATTTCAAAATTATCAAGTTTCTCGAAGTTTCAGAAATTCGTAAAATTTTCGGTATTGTCATAATTATAAAAGTGATTCTCCAGAATTTTCAAAACTTTTTCAAATCCCTGAAATATCCAGAATTTTCGGAATCCTGAAATTTTTGAAAATTCCAAAAAGTTTGAAAATTTCTGAAATCCTCTACAGTTTAATATTCTCCAAAATAGTCGGAAATCATGACATTATGTTGAAAATGTTACAACAAAACAAAAGTTTTTTTCAATTTTATCAATTCATAAAATTTTAAAAATTTCAAGAATTTTGAAAGCTGCCTTGATTCTCAAGATTTTCAAAACTTTTTCAAATCTTTGAAAGTTATAACATTTTCAGAATTCTGAAAATTGTCAAAACACTAATAACTTTTGAAATTCTCTGAAATAATTAGAATCTGAAATAATTCTCGAAATGATTAGAAATCTTTAAATGTTCCAAATCATCATGTTTCTCTAAGTGTGAAGAATCCGTGAAATGTCCGTTATTTCAAGAATTATGAAAATATTTTTAATTTTCCGACTTTTCGAAACTTTTACGAATCTCTGAAATTTACGAAAATGTCAAAATTCTTGGAGTTTTCAAAATTCCAGTAACTTCCAAAGTCCTCGAAATAATATACTTCAAACTTTGAAAATTCTCAAAACTGTCAACAATCTTAGAATGTTACAAGTACTCCAAATTATTAAGTTTCTCAAAATGTTATGAAGTCGTTAAATTTTCGTAATACCAAGAATTATAAAAATATTGTAAACTTTTAGAGTTTTTGAAACTTTTTTTAACTTCGAAATTTACAAAATTTTTGAAGATTCAAAAATTGTCAAACTTTTACAGACTTGTACAATTTTCGAAATCCTCCAAACTCTGAAAATTGCTAAAATTGTTGACAATCTTGAAATTTTCGAAGTATTTCAAAATTATCAAGTTTCGAAGTTTTAGAAATTCGTAAAATTTTCGGAATTGTTATGATTATAAAAGTAATTTTCCAGAATTTTCAAAACTTTTTCAAATGTCAGAAATATCCAGAATTTTCGAATTTCTGGAATTTTTGAAAATTCCAAAAAGTTCGAAAATTTTTAAAATCCTCTAAACTTTGATATTCTTCAAAATAGTCGGAAATCTTAACATTATGTTAAAAACGTTCCAACAGAACAAAAGTTTTTTGAAATGTTTAGAAATGTTTAGAAATTCATAGAATTTTCAAAATTTGAAGAATTTTTAAAACTGCCTTGATTCCCAAGGTTCTTAAAACTTGTTTGAATCTCTGGAATTTCTAATATTTTCAGAATTCTGAAAATTGTCAAAATACTATTAACTTTCAAAATTCTCTGAATAATTAGAAATCTTTAAATGTTTCAAATTAAATTGTTTCTAGAAGTGTGAAGGATTCGTAAAATCTCCGTTATTTTAAGAATTATGAAAATCTGGTTAATTTTCCGAATTTTCGTAATTTTTACGAATCTCTGAAATTTACGGAAATTTTGAAATTCTTGAAATTTTCAAAATTCCAGTAACTTCCAAAGTCCTCAAAATACTTCACAAACTTCGAAAATTCTCAAAATTGCCAAGAATCTTAGAATGTTACAAGTATTCTAAATTATTGAGTTTCTCAAAATGTTATTAATTCGTGAAATTACCGTAACACCAAGAATTATAAAAATATTGTTGACTGTTAATATTGTTGACTGTCCGAAACTTCTGACAACCTCGAAATTAAGACAATTTTTGAAGATTCGCAAATTGTCAAACTTCTAAAGACATATAAAATTCTCGAAATCCTCCAAACTCTGAAAATTCCCAAAATTGTTGCAAATCTTGAAGTGTTCAGAATGTTAAAAATTATCAAGTCTCTCGAAAACTTTGACAATTGTGAAAATAAGTATTGTTTTACTACTGTTTTCAAAATATTCTTTTTCTTCACTCTAATCTCAAAATTGGTACTTTGAGTGTATATTTTGGCCATCGTGAAGAAAAGTACTGTGTTACGCACGCTGGCAATCGTCAATTTAGCGAAATTATTGTGGCACTCGTCTTCGGCTCGTGCCACAACCCTTCATTTCGTCAAAATCATCAATGCCAGCTTGCACAACAATGTCCTATTTCGCAATGCGCTAGATTTTCCAAATTTTCGAGAATTTCGGAGGGGGCTTCGCCCCTTTAGCCCCCTCCCTGACTACGTGCTTGCCATAGATCTTACCAATCATACACTGATCAATGAGTGATTACACTCCATTTCTGTAGATCTCAGTTAGATCCCAAAACATCTCAAGGAAATCCCAGAATATCCCCAGAAGTTCCCAAGAGCCCTTATCATTTTTACCCCAGTCTACTACTTAAGAAACAATCACACATTTCCCATCAAATAACAGAGTTCAATGCTCCATAAATACTCGGCGAACAAAAAATCAGAGGGAACAGAGTGATAAAAAACAGATGCAGGATTTGCCATCGGAAGCTGGGAGACTATGAAAATCGAATCAGGAGCCCTGACGACGTGTAATTATGCGCACACTTGCACACATTCCTATTCTTAATGTGCGCATGCACTTCTCGCGCCTCGAGTCTACTAAAGTCAGATTTATGCTTAAATGTAAACGAGAAGTGGGACGAGATTTTCGGAAGACGCCGAAAGCCAGTTTGTTCCTGTTTCGCGTTTGCATTTGTAATGGTGAACATGCAAAAAGCTCGTGTGAAGAAACTTTGCACTTGGAAAATCCAGACTCTAAATGTCCATGGTTTCCGCGTTTTGTTAACCTAGAAATATGATGTTGTATCTCTTTGCTGTGGTTCGAACACTTGATTCAAGTTATTTTATGGTTTGTAAATAGTACATTGTTGGGCAAGCTGGCATTCGTGATTTTGACGAAATGAAGGTTTATGGCACGAGCCGAAGGCGAGTGCTGCAATCATTTCGTCAAAATCGACAATTGCCAGCATGCGCAACACAGTACTTTTCTTCACGATGGCCAAAAAATACACTTAAAGTACCAATTTTGAGGTTAGAGTGACGAAAAAGTATACTTTGCAACTGGTGTAGTAATAATTTTTTGAAGAATGGAAGGCGAGTTGAAATTTGTGATTTCAAAAATACTTGGATGGTTCGGAATAATATGTGTCAGAATGTTGAAATTACCTGCTTGGTCATTAGCAAGGTTGTGGAATGATATAACATTGCTTATCATTGCATTACCATTACAGTGATCAGAATCTTTCAAATATTGTGAATTAGAAATTACAATTTAGGAGATGTTGGAAAAATTAAAGAATTTTGGAGAAACTTCAACAATTTTCAACAATCATGTATCAAAATTCCGAAAATTTTCAAAAATTTCGAAGATTTCGAAGAATTTTGAAAATTTTTACACAATAACATGATTTCTAAACATTCCCGAAAACTTGAACATTAATTTTGGACATTTTAGAGAATTCCGAAAGTTTCGCAAAATTTTAGAAAATTTTCAAAAAATTCTTAAATTTAGAAAAATTTCGACACTTTCCAAAAATTACATAACTCACAAAAATTACTATGAAAAAATTTTGACTACAGGTACTTTGTAAAATTTTTTTAAATTTGACGAAATTGGAGAAAATTCCAACAATTTCCAAGAATCACATAATTTCCAAAATCTTCAACAATTTTCAACGAAATTTTGGAAGATTTTGTAAATTTGAGAGAATTTCGAAAATTCCAAAAATTTTCAAACTTTTTCAAAAATTCAACAAAATTTGAAAAATTTCAACAATTTACAAAAATTACAGCATTTCTAGAAATTTTCAAAAACTTCAAAAATTTTCCATAATTGTACAAATTTTGAAAAGATGTAAAAATTCTCAAAAATTCCGGGAATTCGCGAAATTTTGACCATTTTCAAAACTTCAGAAAATTTTTAGAAATTCAATAAAATTGGAAAAATTCCAACACTTTCCAAAAATTATATAATTCACAAAAATTTTCGAGAACTTCAACAATTTTCAATAATTTTGGAACTTTTGAGCATACTCAGAAATTTGGGAAATGTGGAAAAATTTTAACTATTTTCAAGACTTTGGAAAATTTCTTAAGATTTTACAAAATTGGAAAAAATGCCAGCAATTTCCAAAAATCAAATAATTTTCTAAAACTTCAACAATTTCCAACAATTTTGAAAATTGCGGAGAATTTCGACAATTCCAAAAAATTTCGAACATTTTCAAGAATTCAACAAAATTTCAACAAGTTCAAAAATTTACAAAAATTAGGGAATTTCTGGAAATTTTCAAAAACCTCAACAATTTTCCACAATTTTAGAAGTTCTTAAAAGGTTCGAAATTCCTCAAAAATTCTGGAAATTTGTGAAAATTTCAACCATTCTCAAAATTTTAGACAATTTTCGAAAACTCCATAAAATTGAAAAAATTCCAGCACTTTCCAAAAATTGCATAATTTACAAAAATTTTCTAGAACTTCAACAATTTTCAACAATTTCGGAAATTTTGAACGTTCTCCAAAATTTGAGAAATTTGGAAAAATTTGAATTATTTTCAAGACCTTGGAAAATTTCTTAAAATTTTACAAAATTGGGAAAAATTCCAACAATTC
>JAPYZK010001590.1:0-16985 GCA_030522785.1 Platygaster equestris | reverse complement strand
TATATATTTATATATATATATATATATATATATATATATATATATATATATATATAATTTCAGGTTAGATTAGGTCAACAATGCATGTAAAAAGTTCCTCAATGGGGGAGGGTTATAAACCCCAAAACCTTCCCGTGCACACGCGCCTGATAATTGAAATTGAAAAATAAGAATTCAGACATTAGAAACTCCAAATTGCAAGTCGTAAGTTCAATTAGTATTCACAGAAAATGTTTTATTAGCATTAGATTTGTATGCGATGTTTAATATCCAAAGTGTATAATAAAATATCACAGTTGAACATCCCACAATAATTTATATAGGTTTTGTCCCAACTTGTTGAAATTTTAAAAGCTCAGAAGCAACTAATTTTACCATCAATGCCGCCAGCTGTAAAATCCCCAAACTCATCGTCGTTATCCTCCTCAGAATCTCCAAAATTGTCCAAAGGAGGAGGACTTGAATTTACAAGTGGTGGAAAATCCATGTTGTTGATTCTAGAATGCATGAATTGTTCACAGTAAAAAATATATCATAATTTCAGATACTTTCGTCACTCATGCATTAAATAAATGAAGCTGTATATATATATAAATGCGACTTCTCCGAAAAAAAGGCTTGACAGTAAGTTAACTTGTGATAAATGACACATCGAGTGTTACTTTTGTCATTCATCTTTGACATATGCTAATATAAATGTAATAAACTAATAGGGATTTACGTTAACAATACAAATAGTTGTTAGCAGACTATTATTATTTATTGATAAAAAATACAATTTTTACGAAAATACCTCAGAAAAAGACACGGGAAATGTCACTATTATATACATTACGAAATGTTGATATTCGCGATGGAAAAAGTGACACTTGCTAGATCGTCAAAAATGGAGCAATCAATAAAAGACTTTCAAGCTGATTGAAACGAGAGATAACACTACCTACACGCCTGCTTTGGTTCCTTTTCCCAGTGTAAAATTCACTCGATCAGACGTTTTCGCTGAAGCGATTATTGCCAATTTGCATGGCACGCGCGTTTCATACTCGATTGTTGTTGTTACTCGACGACATTTCGCGAAGGTGCGTGTTTGATGATTCCGTGAGAATTTATGAACATCAACATAATGAAAAACGGGAAAATACGTGTGGAAATCGGGAATTGTTGGGAATTGCAGCAAATTGCAGAAAATCATAGGGCGACATGCCAAACTGTGCCAAACAATGCCAAATGTGGCCAATGTCCAGGCCTGATAGTGACCTGTAGCAAGTTTAGGTTGGCAAACGTGAACGCTCAGAATACCGACATTGTTGATTATGCATGTTGATTTGATCGAATATATATATATATATCTGTCATGTGTGAAAGTGGGGGAAAAGAAGTGTCGCGACGTCAGATCCGGACAATTTCTTGATTTCGGTTTCGGTCAGTTTCAGTCAGTTTCAGTCTGATGCGTGATTAAATGCCTTCGGCAGCAACGCTCTCTTACAAGAATTTCGTTCGCAAGATGCCTAACATCAAAGTTTTCAGCGGGTCGTCGCATCCCGAGGTAAGTCTATGTCATATTCCCATCGTTTTTTCTGTTTTTACCATTTTTACGAATATTGTCATTGAACTATTATCTCTTTTTCCTAAGTTGGCACAAAGAATCGTTGACCGACTTGGCATTGACATCGGCAAAGTTGTGACCAAAAAATTCAGCAACCTTGAAACATGGTATGCTCGATTCGCTTCATTATTTTGCTAGTTAAACACGTGTTTATCCGACTCTCCAGACCAGCGTTCTCAACATTTTCCTCATTTTCGGGGCTTTCATCACGTGTAGCTAAATCCTACCGGAGTTGAGAACCCTGCTCGCGAGATACTTTTTTATGCTTCTAATATTCATTGCATCAATGTTTTTTCCACAGCTTCCACACAGATTTTATATTACGCGTTCTTTCGTACTTCTATTTCGTCTTATTTTTCGCATTTACGCAAATATACACTTTTATACTTATAGTCACGAAGTGAAGACGTAACAATTTTTGATTCCGTTGCTAGGAGCAAATTTCTCGATATAATCTGATAATTTGCGAGCATAAGTTCAATGCCAATGTTCATAGATTTTTCCAGAACAAGTTTTTCCACATATTCGGTGTTTGATCAATAACTTGACTAACTTTTTGAATACGCTCATTACTTATTTCATGTGATCGCCAAAATCAGCCATTTGCTTAAAAAAAAACACCTTTTACACAAAAATGAGAATGTTGAATTCTAGAGTTTGTAATAATATTCATTTCCAGTCATCTAGTAAACATGAAATTACAAATATTTAAGACAAAAAAGGAGAAATTTCCAGAAATTGTTTGTTTAATATGAAATTATTCCAAAAAAACTTGTCCATAAATCAAATGTATTTTTGAATTTTTATTCGATGATTAGTTATAATTGTTGCATTTTTTTATTATTTTATTTATTTATACTCTGCAAATAATTGAAAAAATTTTTTGAACATTTAAAAATTTCACACCTCTAAACCATTTGGTATTTATACAGGTATTATTTACCTGTCAATTTTCATGTCATGCAATTTTCTTATACTTGAACACAACTTGAACTTTCAAAATTTTAATTCTTAAATTTCTGGCGCTTTGTTATATTATGTTTGCTACTTATTTTCAATGTATAACTTTTAAATGACTATTTATTCTTATTTTTGGGTAATAATCGAGTTATCAATTTTGTCAGTGTCGAGATAGGGGAATCCGTTCGAGGAGAAGATGTGTATATCGTCCAGAGTGGAAGCGGTGAAGTCAACGACAACCTCATGGAATTACTCATTATGATCAATGCTTGCAAAATCGCGTCGGCATCACGAGTCACAGCTGTCATTCCTTGTTTTCCCTATGCTAGGCAAGACAAAAAAGACAAGGTACTTGTAAGTTGATGACAATTTTTTTAACCGTAATATTATTGTATGTTTAATATTTGTTATTCTAGCCACCGATACATGCTTTTTGTGTTCTTCATCAACTCTGACGAGTGTTGTGACGGTGTTTATATTTTATTATCAACGTTGTGTTTCAAATTCTTACAGCCAGAATGACAGTTCCATAAAATCTTCCGAAACCAGGAAGCCTGGTATTCCTTCACAACCCCTGTAAATTTAACCCCGAATTTCTTCAATTCTGCCATTTTTTCTGTTTAGAATCTTTCATCTCGAAACTTGGAAAGATATAATTTTCCAGCTTTTCTTCCACTTTGTTAAAAAAAAAAACTCGAAAAGCCAGTGACTCAAAGGTTACTGATTTTTTTTTTTTAACAGTCTTGGCACCAAACATTTTGTAAAGATTCCATTATATCTGTCTAATAAGAAGCCGAAAAATAATTGACATGTATTTTTTTTTCTTTTTTCAATTAATCAAAAAAAGAACCGTAAAATTTGTCGGTTTCATATCAGAGGAATGTAATGAAAATTTTCTCAATGTTTGGTGCAAAGAGTCTGCAGAACAATTTTCTGTAAAGCGGAAAGCGAAGAAAATACATTCGACTGATATGAAACAGATGTATATAACTATTGGATTAGAAACAAACACTCCTCAACTGGCGACGAGAATGTATGACGCAAGTTTTAACAATAATTTTTCTCTCTTTGCGCTTTCTTTATGCAGGGTGGTGACGGTGGGGACAAGTCAGATGTAACTAAGAGTCATGTTATCGAATGGAAGTCGAACGAATGGAAGTTCAGGGTAACTTGCGGCGCTTCCTTATTACCGTACTTGTTAGGTTTTTCTTACAGGAATGATGGGATAAAAGATGCTTGTTGCTTGGTGTCAAATCACTCAGATCATGAAAAGTGCTGAATGGGAAGATGTCAATGAAAAATGGACCGAATCACACGAATTAACAGCATTCGTTCAACGGACAGGGCAACAATTCACGTTGCATGATTGATTTCCAGATTGGAGAATCTAGCGTTGGTTCTTCGTGCCAGGGAAAAATGAATCGAGCGTGTTTTGAAAACTATTATCTGCCATACAATGGATACACCGAGTCACGTATTTCTCAACAAGCTTTTAATCAGTAGACGAATAACTTTTTCGTCATGGTATCACGAATGTATACATTTCATAATTTCATAATGGTGGTGCGCACGTTCAGCAGTGACCTCGGGGTTATCGAGACAAGATTATTCGCAATTTCAAAATCGTTGCAGGGTGCCATACTACGCGTGGGACCTTTCAATAATCAGCATAACACGATATTTATCTTTTGTTTTCCGGGAATGATGATTCGTGCCGATGCATGAACTCGATTCACATCTCGCGAATATTTTGACGAATAAATTGACAATGTCTGTCTCGTATTGTCTGAAAAAATTGGATGTATTTTCAGGACCTCATACCCGAAATCTCGACAGTGAGTATTTCAGTACACCGCAGAATTTCGAGTGGAACCTGGAAATTGTTTGCAAGAAGCTCTTGCTCCATAGGGTGTCTACTAAAAAAAATCTCGAAAGTTGTAATTCAGTAGGCACCTAAAATTAGACTAACCGTTATCCTTTTTTGACACCTTTTGACCTTCCACCGCAGTATAAAAAATGATCCTTTATGGGTTAATGGAGTACTTGGAGAAATCATCAACATGTTGAATGAGAGGGCAAAATATTAATATGATTGCAGAGAAGATTACGCTAAATTGTGGGGCCTTGTTTTCTTGGGTGCTAATCAACGCGAATAATTGTAAACATTGCCTCATCTCTAATGCCTGGCGAATCACACATTACATCATGCTTCGTTGTTGTATTTATTACAATGTTGTTTTTCGACAATCCCATGCATTCGGAAATTATTCTCGATACTGAATTGAGTCTTTCATTTCAGCTTCGTGCTCGTTCAAGTATTATTTAACCCCTTGGACGTGGGGGATATTTAACACAGAGAAAAGTTTTATGCTATATCATTTTTTTTACACATGCACAAAGATGGCCCTTTTTCAAAATTTCGAAAATTTTCAACATTTCTGAAATATTCAAAATTTCGAAAATTTTCAGCATTTCTGAAATATTAAAAATTGCGAGAATTTTCAAAATTTCGAAAATTCATATAATTTGGTGAATGTGTATAACTTGCGCAATTTGCAAGTTTACGATGATGTTATAAATTTCCGAAAATTTTCGAAATTCTGAGAATTTCCAAAAGTTCAAAAATGACCAAAATTTCTGAAAATGTGAAAAAATTTTTAAATTCCGAAAAATTTCTGAAATTATCAATATTTCGAAAAAATTATGAAATTTTCAAAAATTCAAAAATTTTCGAATACTTGTAAACTTTACGAACTTTTCAAAAATTTTTAATTTTGTGAAAATTTTTAAAAATTTCAATTTTTCATGCACTCTAAATCGCTATCTTGGTGCATTTGTAAAAAAAAGCACTGTGTGCAACAAGTGCCAAAGATAGGTTAGCCCGTGAGTGTAAACTCGACTTCGGCTAGCACACTCTCGACTCCGGCTCACGCACTTGACTTCGGCTGCACGCACTCGTTACGCTCGTGCGTTCGCCTACGTCTCGCGTCTTCGTCTCCGTTTCATGTTCCAAACTTTACATTCACGGAATAGCATTTTTTGCGCACTTGTTACATAATGTACTATTTCCGAAGTTATGTGAAATTAAAAATTTATGTTTTTGAATTTTCTCCACTTGAATGCTAAAGATTAAAAAGTAAAATGCCAATTCTTGATTGTTACATAATACTTGAATCGTCTCTTTGGCCTAATTTGTTTTTGAAGCTTGTTGCATTTTTTTCAAAAATTTCGATAAGGGAGAGTTATTCAATTAGACTAGAGCCTTTTATGTTGCTGTGTTGAGTCCAACTGGGGTCCATTTGCAACATAATTACATCGTCCGTTTCGACTCAGAAAAAAAAAATATATATGTGTATATTCCTCGCCATTCTATTAATATTTTGTCCCCTTGAACTTGGTTTTAAAATTTGTTCAGGCAAAGAAGCTCAAGAGATATTTTCATAGTTTTTTTTTTTTTTACAGTTTCAATAAAAAATATATACTCTGATTCAATAGGAGTAATAATTAGTTGCAAATGAACCTACATGACTCGCTCATTGCCCTGTCGTAGACTAATGTGGTTCTTTGACGTTTTTACAGAGTCGCGCACCCATTTCAGCGAAACTTGTGGCGAACATGCTGTCGGTGGCCGGAGCAGATCATATCATCACTATGGATTTACATGCCAGCCAAATTCAAGGTTTCTTCGACATTCCAGTGGACAACCTATTCGCTGAACCAGCGGTTCTTAAGTGGATCAAAGAAAACATCGCAGAATGGAGGAACAGTATTATTGTTTCTCCCGACGCTGGAGGTGCCAAAAGGTGATACTGGCTACAAATTAAATTGGCTATAATTGAGTTACTATTTTTTGTTTTAAAAAATACAACAGACAGAAAAAACAGCTGTAAAGGGGGTAATTTCAGAATTTGAGAGTTCTAATGTTTCAGTCGACGAACGTAAAATTTTTGATTAGTTGAATTTTGAAATTTGATATCTTGTAACTAAAAGATAATCAGAAACCTGACAAATGTTCAAACTTGTGAGTAGAATAGAAAATTGTGTGAAAGTTATAAAATTGGTAAAAAAATGAATTGAAAAAGTACAAAAAAATCTGTAAAACTTGGTGGTATAGGAAAAATTGCATATGAAACTTTGCAATGCTTTCAAAAATGCATGAATGAGGACTTCGTTTCAGAGTGACTTCAATTGCCGATCGACTAAATGTGGAGTTTGCCTTGATTCACAAGGAGAGGAAAAAAGCGAACGAAGTAGCGAGTATGGTCCTCGTGGGTGATGTCAAAGACAGAGTGGCCATCCTGGTGGATGATATGGCGGACACGTGCGGTACCATTTGTCACGCAGCTGAAAAACTCCTTGAAGCTGGGGCCACGAGAGTCTATGCAATTCTGACCCATGGTATATTTAGTGGACCGGCGATAAGTAGAATCAACAATGCTTGCTTCGAAGCTGTTGTCGTCACCAACACTATTCCTCAGGATGGACACATGAAAGACTGTCCAAAAATTCAGGTAGACTTGCTAACTATATAATTAAATCCATTTTTTTGTACCGTTTTGAAACAAATGTGTATTTATACTCGAGATGAGACTCGTTTGATTATTGATCGAGATAAAACATTCAAAACTTTTGAAAACGAATTTTTTTGCTAGATGGGTGACATACTACATATATTATGTTGACTATTTTTTTGTTTAAAAAAATGTCGCCCATGAAATGGAAAGTGGTAATGAGCAATGACGTTTGAGGAAATTTTTTGTCATTGATAAATTCTAATGTAATGATTGTATATGTTTCTAGTGAATTGTGTTTATGTTGCAGTGCATTGACGTCTCTATGATGTTTGCCGAAGCCGTAAGAAGAACACACAATGGCGAATCAGTGTCATATCTGTTCTCGAACGTGCCATACTAATGGTGGACCCGAGTAAGCAACAACCATAGACATGAAAAATCATGTTCTGTCTGTGTGTTTTACGTTAGAGAGCATTGTTTATCCTTGTTACTCACTTTCTTGCGGGAGATAAATTCATGAAATTAATGTGAATGCATAATTACCATGGGTTCTTTTTTGTCACCCATTTGAAAAATTTTTTTGCTTTGACGTTTGGCTAAATCACTCGTTTTATGCATTTTTGTATAAGAATTTACCGAATCGTATGTCTTTTTTTTTAATTTAATCAGGTTTAATCAGTTATCCCAACTTGTTATTTTTTATAAACGGTTGTATGAGTCACTTGACTTGTTTTATTTTCAATGGGTGTTGAATTGAAACAACCATAAAAATGTATTTGTACAAAAACCATGAATAATTTTTTGTATGCACTGCATGTTTGTCCAAGCAAACATGAGCAAATAAAAATACATGATAAAATGATTAAACTTGAATTTATTATCTAGTGCATAAATCTTCTACAAAAAAACTGGACAAAGTATAAAAATTAATTAGTAATTAAATTAACCAGTAATTAACCAGTAAGTAATTAAATTAAGTAATTTAATTAAGTTAATTCGTTTTAACGAATCTTAATTACTAAAAAACTAGACAAAGTATAAAACTTAACACTTAACTGTTAGAAAAATGAAAGAGCAGGTTTTACAAAATGTGAAGGATAGGTTTTCAAGTTTTTTCCATTCCATTTGGTAAAGTTACGTCAAATACAATTGGTGGATTACTTGGCAAATAATTAAGGTCACACGTTGACGCATTTATGTATATTATTTTTCCATCCGACGATATTCCATAACCTGTTTCAATAAGATGAAGTTACAAATCTTGGAAATCTTCGTTTTTGCAACTTGTATGACAACAATTTTCCGACACTAGATTTCAACTTTATGTATGTATTTTTTTGTTATTGGGAAAATAGTTACTTGGGTGTATGCATATTCAGCTCACCTTCGTGTATGTGCCCAAAGACGTGATATTTGGGCTTGACGCGTTGCTGAACCGTTGTTAGAAGTTCGACGCAGCCTGCGCGAACCCCACTACAACAAAGATCACCATGGCCTATTGGCGGCGTGTGCGTAACAAGAATGTCCGTGTCGGATGGAATCATGTTCCATTTCGAAAGGCACGCCTCCCCTCGAGGTAAGTTGAAAGCCCATTTGCAAAACTCTGGCTGCCTTGAAGGAAAGATACATTATAAGGATTAAATTCGATATTCGACCGTGCACTTGAGAGGTTCAATTCAAATGTATTTAAATCGAAAAATTAATCAAGTACCAAGGTGTTCCATAAATTTTGATGCCATGAATAATGACTTCTTCGTCTTCTAAGTAAGTGCAATTAGTTAAATAATCCTTGATGTTGGTTGTTTTAATGGCTTCTGCAAGCACATCTTTAGACATGCCCAATGTTGGAATGTCATTTAAAATGCTGGATTCCTTCTGTTCGTCATTGTGCGTAGAGAATGGATGAGTGAATGTACGATCAAAGCTTAGCTCGTGATTGCCAGCGATAACAATCTTGTGATTGTAAGGAAGGTTTCCTGAAATTTGTTTCAACTATCTGATTTTTCAACAGTTGGATAAGAACAATCGTGATTAAAATGCCAAAATACCAATCCAGTTGTTGAACTCTATTACTTCTTGGAGACTACCGCACTTGGTAAAGTCTCCAGCATGAATAAAGATGTCGCCTTTTGGGATGTCGAACTTGATGAATGGAGTTAAAGAGTGAGTGTCACTCATACAAACTACTCGGAGCTGAGAAAATTCTTATCTTAATGTATAATTTACATCCAAGTTTTCTTAAGGAAAATTGATGAAATTTATTTGGTTGATAAAATTTGACAATCTTGAAACTGTTCCAGATGTCAAGTGTTCGAATCCATATATGCGAGTTGAAACATCAGGATTTAAAATAGTATGAAAACGTACATTTTTCAAGTATCAATACCTTGAAAAAAATGAATGTTAATATTTTTTTGCAACCTTATTAGGAGGTGCCTTAGTTGTTGGGTTTTTTGTATTTATTTTCACAACTTTTTGAGTCTTGGACAGCACTTGCCATGCTGAAGTTGGATTGTATGTTAGATGATGAACCCCTATCTTCATTTCACAGGATTTTATCCTTCAAATCATGGTCAATATTCCAATATTTATTTTCATCAGCCGGTCAGATTCCGGCGTCCAACTTGATGCCTAATAATCACATTAAAAAACGATGCAAAATTTATTATGATTATCCTGACAGCACACTTATCAATGTATTATATTGAGATGAATCATCAACTATCATAACATTTTTTAACATAATATGTAATATGTTATAACTGAATTAAATAATCTATAACTTTCGCAATACCAAATAAAAATGCTCACACGCGTATATGCAAACATAATTAGAAAAACACACATACATAATTCAATAGTACCGAAACTTTTGAAGAATAATTTGCACTTCAAAAGTGCCTCATGCGTGATAATCTCATTTTCAAATGTTTTCAAATAACGACTTGAAAACTATTTTTTGCCAATCCCGCAATGTCAGCAACAAACAGCAACAAATGTTGTTTTGTTGGATTGTGTTGCACTGTACTTGACACTGCTTGACACTTGGATATATTCAGAAAAATTTTTTCGTACAACTGTATTGAGTGTAGTTTACAGCAGGCCACGGGGGACATTAACATTTAACAGTGGGTCGCCTTCACCTATTCAGTGTCATAACCCTGGTTTACAGCGTATGAAGTTACAACAATGGCTACGTTTTCTTATCGTTAGGATAAATCTGGTCAGGATAGGACATCTGCAGGTCTTGACAACAATTGACAGCAGTGTTGATTGACAGCTGCGAGTGGCTGCGAACTAATTCAGCTAATGTCAGGTTGTCGTGTCAGATGAATACAAGTACAACGGAACAAAAACAATTAATCAAGCTGAATCAAGCAAAAAATCTAGTTCGTCGTCGCAAATGTATCGTGTGCTCAATATTAGATCTCGAGTGAATTTCGCGAATTGCGCGTTAAGTAGGTGGTCATTTTCGTCAGGATTTGTGCAGTTTGTCTTATATAGCTTACATACGAGTCTGTCGAGCGCGTGTTTACTTTACGATAGTGTGTCATTCGATCAGCTGAGTGGAGTTGTCGGGTTGTCGCAACTGTCGAAACAAAAAGAGTTGAAACATTTTCAGTGACAAGAGATAATGTTAATAATTTAAGATACAACAATTACGCGCAAAGCTTTTTTTCGGAAACGCAGCATTCGCCAACATGGTAGAGCCAATTTTTGACTACCAATTTCGTTTGATTCTCATTGGTGACAGCACCGTTGGCAAGAGCTCGCTTTTAAAATATTTCACGGATGGCAAATTTGCAGAGGTACGTTATTATAGTTAATTACTGGATTGGGTGCTCAATTGTTGATCTTCGTATAAAGAATTATGCGTCACGCAGCGCGGAGCATAAAAGTTTTCCTTTGTTGGTAACTCGACTTTGATTTCCATGAAAACCATGTAAAAATTTATACATTTTCATCGTTCGTATAGCATCCACAATTTGCGTTAACTCATAACTCTTTCAAAAACTTGGAATTAGTAACATACTCGTTTTTGAAATTTTTTGTCTAAAAATAACATGCCAAGATTTCTCTATAACTTGCCAACTTGGAAGTTTTTTACAATCTCGTTCCACAGACATGTTCAAGTTTTTATCTTGTTTTTTCAGTTATCAGATCCAACTGTCGGAGTGGATTTTTTTGCACGCCTCATTGAAGTCAAAGATGGAACAAGAATCAAATTACAGTTATGGGATACGGCTGGGCAAGAAAGATTCAGGTGATTATTATTCATTATTCAGGTTTTATTTTAATGCTTATACTTTTTCCATGAATTTCACAATTTATTGCATTGATAATAAAACCCACAATTTTTTGAATGATTACAGATCCATAACTAAATCATACTACAGGAATTCTGTGGGCGCGTTATTGGTCTACGATATATGCAACAGAATGAGTTTCGAGCATATTCCCGAATGGATGGCGGAAGCTCGACGACACATTGATCCTCATCAACCAGTTTTCGCCCTTGTTGGGTGTAAACTCGATCTTGTAACCAATGGCGACGCATTGCGTCAAGTCTCCAGAGAAGAAGCACGAGTCTTTGCAGACCAAAATGCGATTCACCACATTGAAGCTAGTGCTAAAACCGGCGTCAACGTCGAGGAAGCTTTTCGAATAGTTACTCAGGAAGTTTATAATCGGATAAAATCCGGCGAGTATCAAGTGGAGGATGGCTGGGATGGCATAAAAACAGGATTTTCCAGGCCTGGAGGCCTAGACTTCAATTTGGTTGAGGCAGAACCAGCCAAGTCTTCATGCTGTTGAACTATTAACAATAAAACGCTAATTATCATGACAGTAGGCTAGAATTCAGTAAGATGTTGCGAATGAATCTTTTTTAGTTACAATATTTTGTTGTGTTCTACACTTTCAATCAGTGTTGCGTTCTTACTGCATTCTACTCGATTCTGTGACAAACATAAAAACAAACAAATGAATACGTCAACATAACCGAAGAGAATGGTGATCAATTTTTGTACATACTTTGTATAAATGTAAACTTAGAGTTATATGAATCAATAACGTGACGACATAGATAAAGTTATCTGATCAATTTGTGCATGTCGATGATGTTGAAAAATGACAAATTAATCTTCTTCTATCTGATGATTTGTGGTGATCTAGACTTTAAGGTAATAAAAGAAGAATAATCCATTGTTTAAATTTCAACAATTCATTGCGAATACATTTTTTATATTTTTAAATCAAGCATCATTTTTCAATGTATTGTAAAATTTGTTTCAATATAAATTAGAACTGAGCTATCAACTTAAGAACTGAATTCATCAATGACAAAAACTGAATTCATCAATGACGATGAGCGTGCCAATGCTTGACAAAATTTGCAAAGGTTTTGCTTTTCATTGATTTTTTGACGAGATCGTATCGTTATCTTTTTTGGGTTTATTCCACACATGTGGAAATTTGGCATCTATCTTGCATGTCGGTTGATTTTTGGAAAATTGTTTCACGAATCTATCGACTGAAAATGAACGTAACATAACTAGCTGTTATAAAAAAGTACAAGAATTTGTAAAAGAATTTCGCTAATCAATCTATGACATAAATTATACATGGTGGTTAAAAGCAAAAGGTTTCTTGTTTATTCATTCCTTTCTCCAGTGTGGTTTAGAATCTAAGAGGCTCTCTCAGAGAGAGCCTTATCGATGATCTGAACAGATTTATAGATAAAACGATATGCATTAGTACTCTCTCTTTTGTATATTAATTATTACTATTCAAACTAATTGGTTTATTTACGATAATTGTGTATACATGTAAAATTTTGTGAATTTCAAATTCGAATAATTCCCGCCAAGCGTAATGACCAATTCAAAATGGCGAATTTGTTTTGTGTGAGTGTGTGATTAGTATGTATATATGTAACTGCGATATTATACCTATATATAGATATAATATAGTATATCAATGATATACTATGAGTATGACATAATATCATACTCATAAAAAACGCAAAGCAGCTGATGTAATCAGTAGTTTTAACAGACGTTTGAGACGAAAACTGCACAAAAAGATAACAACCAAACGAGACATAACATTTTCAAAGTTTCTACAACATAAAAATAGTTGGCATAAAGCTCCGAAGTGAGCTAGAGCCATAAGGTCAAGAATAAGAAGAAGAACATAAAAATAGTGCACATTTCTAAATACTCCTTCAACACTGCTCCTTGACAAGATGTGTCGCACTAATGTATGATTTATTTACAACCAAAAACTGCCAATTAGTTTTTTCTTTCTTGGGTACATTGAGTGAACTGTGAAACTTGATTTTTCAACATTTTTTTGTACGGTAGGATTTTGCACGATGTTCTTTTTTAATCATGCGAGTTGTAAAGTTGATCAGAAAATATTGCTCATTTAATTATTATTGTCATTAGCAGAATGGTATGGTACAGAGAGTAAACACTGATAATGAACAAAATCATCGAGATCGAGTAAATGAAGGAACATCACAAACAATGGAAATGTCACTTTTGGAGCAATTCAGAAAGTCCTGGCTGAGTACTGTCTTTGGTTTGATATTTTTCATCCTAGGAATGTGTTTTCTCTTTTGGAATGAGGTATATCGCTGGATTGTGATATATATATAGAACATAGGATTGCGACGATTTTTAAAATGTTTTGTTATAACTTGAAGTTTTGAATAAATCACCAAATAAAAATTAATTTAATAATGATGTCTTCACCGCTGTTAAAGTGAAAAATAAAAGTTTCAAAACTTGCTCTTTTAAAAAATCAAAATTAAATGACTGAACGATTGAGACATTTTTCTCTCAAAACTGAAAAAATTTAAGTACACAAATTACAGAGTTTGAAAATCAGAACGTATGAAAATTGAAATAAAACATACTGTAACTTTTCAAAAAGTTATATTAAAATAATAAAATTTCCAAACATAAACCAATTTTCAAGTATGGTTGAAAAAATGAAAATACATTATGAAATGTACCACAGGGAGAAGCTATAAAAACTGCTCACTCGCTGGAAGAAGCTTTGAAAAATATTGAAATACTTTCCGATATAACGACATTGTCAGCAGAACTCGAAGGGCGATTAATCTATTTATCAGGCCCACTAAAAGTCGTCGAACCTTTGACAGAACCCGAGTATGGGATAATTGTTTCCAGCGTGAAGTTGAAAAGAAGAGTGCAAATGTACCAATGGATTGAAATCGAAGATAAAGAAAAAGAGTAATTATAAGATCCACCAGGTTCTTAAATTGCAAACTTTTTTTTTTACAACATAGGAATTTTCATTCATCACATTTTAATCCTAAGGTTTCCAAATTTAAAAAATTTGTAATATCCATTCGCAGATCCCTCTGAAATGATCAGATATCAGTTTTTGCATTTTTAGGTCCAAATTGATTCGTTGTCCAGTCTACATTGTATTAAAATGAAGTTTTTATCATGTTCAATTGACAAAAAATAATTTAAAAACGGTATTGGTTGATTTTGAAATGTATTAAACTTATTGTATTTTTCAGAAGTTACTATTATACCACGGAATGGGATGACAAACTTATAAATTCGGACAATTTTTATATTCCATTTGGTCATGAAAACCCAAAAAGGAAGCCGATCGATAATTTTATTCAGTTCGCAGAAGACGCGAAAATTGGTGCTTACGTACTTGGGAGGGAATTAAAAAACAAATTTGACGATTTTACAGAAGTTACAAGCGATGAAAGACCCGAGCGCAGAGACATAAAATTGCATTCGGGTTTATATTACCACAGCTCGGATCTGTGGAATCCTGCAGTAATTCCTCGACTATTTTTTTCATTTGATGAATATCTAATGTTGAAATGAAGTTTTTACTTATTCCATGCTACATTTCCAGGTGGGAGACATAAGGATACAATTTTCTTACGCAGGAAAAGCTGAAGATGTTTACACAGTAGTGGGGCTTCTGTCTAAAAACACAATTTTGCCATTTTGCACTTCAAATGGAAAACAAGTTCTGCTGCTGAGGAAGCACAAAGTTGGCATTGATGAAATATTCCATCTTGAGCATGTTTATAACTATTGGAAAACTTGGGCAATTCGGTAATAACTTGATTGATGAAGCAAATTCATAAATTAACATTTTTACCCACAAAAAGCCTGTAACGACCCTTAAAGTGACCTGAAACGCGACCTAAAAAGTGAGGGTTGTGTAGCACTTTACCAGCCCAGTCCCGTAATTAATTCCGAGGACCGCCGCCTGATAACGCATAATGTAAGCGGCGACCGTAGGAACTAATTACGTGACTGAACTTTCAAAGTACTACATAACCTCGCTTTCTAGGCGACGTGTCAGGTTCGTCACAGACTTTGTTGCGGGTAAAATATCCTACATTACTCGTAGTACAAGGTGTGCCACTATGGAAGAATTCCTTTGCAATACTCGTCTCCGAACGTGCGGCCTTCGGCTGCAAGATTCTCCGACTCGCATTGCAAAGAAATTCTCTCGTAATGGCACCTCTTACACTACTAGTCATGTAATATGCTATTATGTATTTTATTTGTCTGGTTTTTCATTTTTGGGTTTCGCAAGTTCAATTTTAAAACTACACTATTCAGCAGCAGTGATGTTGAATTTTCTAAATCTGAGATACAATGTTTACAGGGGAGCTGGCTGGTTTGTGTTATTATTTGGCGCTACTTGCCTGTCCAACATACTCAAGACCATCATTTTGAACTCAGCGATGCTCTGTGGAATCATTTCCATCGACTCGGTCAATGTATCGGTTTCAGTGTCGATAAGTTTACTTGTCATAGGGTTTGCATGGGTCTGGTATCGCCCTTTTGTCGGTTTTTGTTTGGCTCTTGCTTCAATTGTGCCATTTATTTACTCGTCGGTTATTGCGAATCCAGATGCTCAACCTAGAGATAATTATCGAAGACTGAGATTATAGATCGATTTTATTGGTTCTTTAAATTTTGTGTTGCAATTTATTTCACAGTTGGAAACTTTTTGAATCTTATAACTACGGTGTCGGAATCGTTCTAACAAGAATACTCAGTATTTTTATAAGATTACTTTGATGTGGGTAAAGCAATTGAGTTTTTATATATATATTAAGGTGATCAGGCGACGTCTAGAAGATAAGACAACTTGATTGGAAGTCGCAAAAAAAAAAGAAAAGCATGACAGTTGTTGCAGTTCGTTGTTTTAGATTAAATGAGAAAACTCACCTGGATTGTTGTTTTCATTTTCCCGATTTTTGAATTTTTTCTACAGTATTGTGGGTAGTGCTGGTAGTGCAAGATGCCGGCTGTATGAGTTCCGGAATTTGCCGCTACGTGGGGTTGGGACCACGCCTAATGATTTTTTGAGTCATATTAGTTCAAAAATCTGCTCAGAGCCAGCGAATCGGTTTCTGTGAGTTTTCAAAAATATGTTACGCAAGGGTACAAATGAAGTTGAAGGTTTATTGCTCAAAACATGGTTCAATTTTTTACGAAAAAAAGAACGTACCACATTAAACACTTTCATAATTTATATATTATATTGCGCGGGTATCATTATGTATATACATGTGTGCGTACATAAGTATATATATGCTCTCTCTCTCTCTATACATATATAATTAATTTACACGTATGTACAATTTACAATAGTTCGAAGCATCTTTCAATCAACTATTTCTGAGGCTAACCACTCGCCCGGCACAAAATTACAGTGCAAAATTCGTGTAATACTTAAAAGATAGAATCTATTACATAAAATGAAACGAAAAAAAAAAAAAAAAAAAAAAAAAGAAAAAAAAAAAGTAATTATAATAAAGAAAATAAAAAAAAAAGAAAAAAATGGGAAAGAAAAAGGAGGAAAAGAACAAGAAATGCTGG
>JAPYZK010001589.1:0-17702 GCA_030522785.1 Platygaster equestris | reverse complement strand
GACAAGTGCATATTTTTTTGGGCCGAGGCGAAGACGAGTAATGTCGAAAGTGGAGAATTTTCGAGTTTTGGAAAATTTGAAAATTTTCATCGGCGAGTAACCAGTTGCAAAATTGGAGAAAGGTATGGATTTTTATGAATTGGCATGAACTATATGCAAAGAGTCAACCATATCTATGGATGGTACAACCATATCACATCCATGGTTGGTACAACCATATCCAAGGTTTTTATGGATACAGATGGTCCAACCATATCCAATATGAATGATACAACCAGATTCAATATAGATGGTACAATACGAGATGGTCCAACCATATCCAATATGAATGATACAACCAGATTCAATATAGATGGTACAATACGAACTATAGATACGATACAACCGTATCTATAGTTGGTACAACCATACCTATAGTTGGTACAGCCATATCCAATATGGGTGGTAAAACCGTATTTAATCTGGATGATACAATCATATCCAATATGGTTGATGAAACCATATTCAATATGGATGGTACAACATTATCCAATCTGGTTAGTACAGCCACATCCAATGTGGATGGTACACAATCATATCCAAGGTTTTGGTATGGATACCATACCCACGATTGACTGTAATGTGACAACTCGATACTTTCATGCATTCAACATTGAAGAGATTACAGTAACTAGAAGTTCGGTTGCACCAGCCATAATTATGGTTGGCACAGACTTTACTATTTGTATGGTTGTGGCAACCATACTGCTTTCTCCGTGTGATGTGCCAACCGTATCTATAGTTGGTACAATCATACCTATAGTTGGTACAGCCATATCCAATATGGGTAGTAAAACCGTATCTAATCTGGATGATACAATCATATCCAATGTGGTTGGTAAAACCATATTCAATATGGATGGTACAATCATATCCAGTGTGGATGGTACAACTGTATCTAACGTTTTTGTGTGTATACCATATCCACAATCGACTGCAATGTGACATCTAGATACTTTCATGCATTTAACTTCAAAAAGATTACAGTAATTAAAAGTTTGGTTGCACCAGCCATAAATATTGTTGGCGTAAACATTACTGCTGTATGGTTGTGGCAACCATACTGATTTTTCCGTGCGGTAGCAAAATTTGCTGTCGACTATAGGATTAATTCTGAAATTTGTTGGAGACCATAAAAAATCAGTGAAATCTCATTTTACGATGATTTCTCGTACGATAAAAGTTCGATTCCGCGAGCAGAAGCTGATGCACCGAAGAAGGTGATGCTGCCTGGTTTCGGACGAGAGTATAAAGTATCGCGTTGAAAAAGAGAGTGCGTTATTTGAAATCGCGTCACGTTTCGACGCCACCGGGAGCTGATGCCCGTACCATGTGGTCGTTTCGACTCTCTTTTTTCTCCCTTATTTTTCCCCCCTCGCTCTTTCTCCCTTTGATCCTATTTCGTGACTCTTTCCCGCCCTCCCCCTTCTCGCCCTTATCTCTCTTCGTTTATCACGTGCATGCCCGGGGGCTCTCTTTCCCTCAAGCTCCGAAGCCGAAGGTTCTTTCTTCACTTGGCATAGAAATCTCCCTCAGGTACAGGATCCCTCCCCGCAACTTCAAACCCGGTCCAACCCTCGTTATAAATACTAATTGCCCTATACAAACGTCCGAAATGTGTTTAACGTTCTTTTAACGCGCCCTCGCCCCAACAAGCGACGCTCGAAAATCGACTGGAGGTGATGACCGCCTCGATAAACAATACAGCGGATTAACGTGCTTCTTCTTTTCAAGTTTATATTCGTAATGAGCGTATCAACGCGGTGATGATAATTGTTCTGTTACAAAGCAGCGAATTTGTGGCACGTACTCGAGTTTGTGGGAAAAATTGCAGCTTCCCCTCGGAGTAACACCGTGTCTTGGTTTTCAATGAATAAGGAACTTTTTAAATGAACTTTTCGAACAAGTTTACGCCCTGCGTCGAGAGGGAAGTTTTCGGGAAGTTTCGCCGTGGAAAAGTATATTGTCGCTCCGGGTAGGAAAAAGATAAAAGCTCAGACTGTTACGCGAATCTCCATACTATTCATAAGTTTGACATCAGATGCGAAAGGGTTTTCGGGAAGTGCGGGTGTTTTCGTCGCGAAAATAATTAACCTTGGACACGCTGGGATGTATGATTAATTGAGGCTTGATTCGAGGTAAAAGTGGTGAGATTAGTCAAGATCACACCCCCCCCCCCCTTCCCCCCAACCGCCCCTGCGATTGATGACAGTAATACGCGTTTGAGACGCGTCTACAGCGATTTTCGAGGGCCCTTCTCTCGAGAGCTTACAAAACAAAGCAGTCCCCCAGGCATCGTCGTCCTCCTTCGTGTTATCCTCTTCCTCGGGAATAAAGTGAGAGAATAATTTACTCGGATACGGCGCATCCATTCCGTTCGCAATCCTTGCTGCATTATTTACACGAAAATGCTGGATATGGCGGAACGGGAAGCGTTGGGGATGGCGGGGAATGTTTGGGAAATCGAAACGCGAGACTTGTCTCCGTCTTACGAAGTGATACGTACTCACTTTTCCTATGTATATTAAGCTGGAGAGAAATATTCCATGTGATTTCCGGAGTTGTTGCTGTAATGGAAAATGTCCCTTTTTTAATCGAAGTGAAAATATTTCAAGTCAATACAAAAAATTTGCGGGAAATTTTCAGAATACTGAAAATTTCAGTGTGGGGATATTTGGGAATTTTTTTCTTTTTTTTTTATGTAAAAATTCATTTACGTATTCATAATTACCAATAATTTAGAAAATCGTTAAAAAGAGATATATTCGAACTTGCGTCATATTTTTAAAAAAAAACTTGAATTTTCAATGATCTGAAATGAATGAAAAAATCTGAATCGAATCGAATTTTAAATCGAATTGAATCGAATTCGAATCGAATCAAAATCAAATCGAATTTTAAATTAAATTGGATCGAAATCTACTGAAAATGATATATGATACGATTATAAACACACACTATTCGCTTCCTTTTTTGATTATCCTATTTTCTCTGCTGTAATTTTTCTTTTTTTTCCAATTTTTGAGTTTTTTCGAATTTTCAAATTTAGATTATTGACATTTTTATAGTGGATATCTTGAAATTTTTGAGTGTTCATAATTTAGATTTTTATATTTTTTGATTTTAGAAATTCTTCAATTTAATAAATTAACAGAATATTGTGATTTTTTATTATTTTTGGATTTTAGTTTCTGAAGTATGTGTATACCAAAATAAGAAATTTTCAAAACCTTGGCTTTATAAGGTTTTCATCAAACTTTGATAGTTCTATTTACTGTATATTTTTACATTTTAGTATTTTCAGGTCACATTCATTATATATTTTTTTAAAGATTCTTCACTTTTAAATGTGTGTATCTGTAATTTTATTGAGTTTCATAATTTCCAAATTGTAGAATATAATATTTAAGAAAATTTCAAGATTATTTTTCGTTTCAAGTTTTGAGGTTTTGAAATATCAAGTCAAGAAAATTCAGTTCCCAGGATTTTTGATTACCAAATTTGTGGATGATCGGAATTCTTACAGCAGATATTTTCAAATTTTTACGGTGTTGAAATTTTGATTTCATCACGATTTTCGATGGTTACGAAACTTTGGAATTCGAAAAAATATAATTTTGGAGTTTATGCATCCAATACGGATTATACAATTTTTTAGGTGGGTTTTCAAGAATCTCGAAATTTTATTTTCGTATTTTTGAGTTTTTCTATTTTCAAATTTTGAAATTTCATAAATATACCACTTTCAAACATTTCCACAATCCACTTATTTCATTAAATAGCATTTTCCTCTGCTAAAGGTACCTATGCTTATTTTTTCTTAAAACAACATTCTCAAACCATTTTTTTCGAAATTCGAATGGAAACGGATTTTTACGGATTTTCGGAGTGTTGTTTTGAAATTTCTCTCACTTGGAAAGTCTTCAAAACTCAGGATCATGAAATGAATAAATTGTCTTAAAAGAAATTATTTTCAAAAATTTTTTGTCGCTTTATAAATTTGCTGTTGAAATAATCTAACCGAAGACGATAACAATTACGTGGTGCAAATCCGGTGAATTTCATCGAGTGAAGATTCACTCAATTTGAATGAAAATCCTGCAAATCAAGATTAAGTGGGAGTGCTCAAAATGAGTCAAATTCCACTCATATCAGAGCCAGTTGTCCCTCAAAAAAATTATCAAAATTCTCTACACTCTATTTTTATAGTGAAATATCACTCCAAAGTAAAACTCCACTCATTTCGAATACGATTTTAACTCAAGCTCGATTTGCAGAGTTTTCACTCAAATCGAGTGAATTTTCTCTCAAAAAAATTTAGGTAGAAGACCTATGGCAGATCTAGTTTCTCGAAACGGATGCAAAATATTCGAGCACGTCTCGAATCACAATGCTCCCGATAATATCGAAATCCGCGGTTTCGTTCTGCGCGAAATACACTTTCACGTATTCCGAATCACTTTTTTCCATGGCTCGTCGAGCGATATCATTCATGTCTCGCGTCTATATTTGCATACCGCGCGTTCCTCCGTGTGCGCGGCTTCGGTAAATGAGTTAGTGCGCCGGCTACATCTCTTTTTTCAGCCTTTTTACGTCGCCTCTCTGTTATCCTCCTACTCGGACCTCTATGTGCTTTATTTCTTTTGCTCTAACTTGAATTACGACGTGCTTCTCCTCTTGTCTTGGCGCGATGACGCCTCAAAGTGGTTTTGCTATCTTTTTCAAACTGGTTAACGGAACAATAAGAACAACGACTCGGGAGTGAGTTTCCGTGATATGTCGCGGTAAGCGCTCCCTTTTTGAATCACGCAGGGAGAAAAAAAAAGATGGAATTGGATGAGTAAAATAATTGTGGTCTTATCGTTACGACACATTCGTGTCAAAGTATTCGTGATATTGAAGGCAAAAAGGTTTTTATACAGGAAAGAATATGTTTTTAGAAGTTTTTCGTCTTTTTTTCTGGCTAAATAATGAACCACGTCAATCTTGATCCCATTATCTTCAAGATTTATATTCCAGAAGTGGTTCTGACAATGATTTATAAAGGAATAGTCGGGAACTGAGGCAGATCAGCAGATTCATTATCATGCAGATCGATTCCATGGTGAAATCATTGGTAACACATGTATCAATCGAAACTCCTCCCAAGTTTTCCTAAGTTTCTTACTCCTGTCTTGTAGCCGACAATGAATCACGATTTCAGAGAGAAAAACTAAATCCACTCTTGTTGAAAGTTTACAAATTCGACAATAGCAGATTATCGAGCAACAGTATCATGAGCTGTAAACAATTCATCACCTCCATAATGATGATTCTCTTTCCACTCAGAATTCATGCTTCTAACAATGGTTTGTTAAGCAACACTAGGATTAGCTCCTAACAATCCATCACACTCATCAACTTTATCCCGAAATCATCAATCCGAAACACATTCGCCGAGTCTGAAGCAAACGTTCGAAGTTTTCCTAAGTCCCGAGCCGAACAATGAATCACGTCTTCGTGGCAAAAAACTAAATCCAACAATCTCGTGGAATCGTACAAATAGCTCTCGTTAGAACGACATCCGTCGTGACAAATTCGATGATGGCGAACGAATGGGAATCCATAAAACACGAAGTCGTGGATTTTATATTCACGAAGATGTTCGCTGGTCGATGGTGACACGTCTCGGCTGAGATTTTGCAAGGGGACGAGGAAACGTCTCTGAAAAATAGTCGAACCGAGCGTTTGGAAGGCAGTAATCGAGAAAGTAAGATCGATCGAGCATCGCTCGCGATTACCTCTAACCTTTCACCCTCGGCTATCCATCCGCTCCTTCCGCTTGTCGAGGGGGGAAAACCTGTACTGTCCGTATTTAGGTTCAAAGTGAAAAGCAGTGATCGCGCCGGGCGAGCTGCTGCTCCGGAGAGGAGCCAGCCACCGGAGTCGGCCCGATAACGCCCTGCGGTCAATATCAAAGAGCTCTCTCTAAATGCAACAGCCCCCCCCCCCCCTCCCCTTCCGCCCCTTGCTACCCCGCGACCTCCCGCGGTCTGACTACAAAATTCTCTCGATTTTAACGATCGCTCGGAATGTACAGTGGCCGCGTTTACATTCCGAGACTTGGATCTTGGATTTTATTTTGATTATGGTGGGCGGTATGGTAAATGTGCACGGAGAAAAGATTATGGTTGTCTCAGCTATATAAATAGTATCGTTTTTGCTCACCATATGAACCATATTTATGGTTGGTACAACCATATCCAAGGTTTACATACATATGGATGGTACGACCATACCCAAGGTTTAGATAGATATGGATGGTACGACCATATCCAAGGTTTGGTTGAATATGAGTGGTACAAACATATCTAATATGGATGGCACAGCCATATACAATGTTGATGGTACAACCATTTCCAGTATGAAAATGGTACAATTATATCTATGGATGGCACAACTATACCCAGTATGGATAGTACAACTATCGCAAATATGATGGAACAACCATACTCAATGTGAATGGTACAACCATATCCGATATGAATTGTACAACCATATCCAATATAGATGATACGACCATATTCAATATGGATTGTACAACCATATCCAAGGATTTGGTATTGATACCATACCCATTATTGACTGTAATGTGACAACTTCATACTCTTATGCATTTGACTTTGAAGAGATTAAAGTAACTAGAAGTTTGGTTACACCAGCCATAAATATGGTTGTAGCACACGTTGCTATTTGTATGGTTGTGGCAACCATGCTGCTTTCTCCGTGTGATGCGCCAACCATATCTATGGTTGGTACAACAATATACAAGGTTTTGATGAATATGGATGATACAACCATACACAAGTCTTGAATGAATATTGAATATGAGTGGTACAACCATATCCAAGGTTTGGATGGACATGGATGGTACAACCATATCTAATATAGGCGGTATAGCAATATCTATTATGGATGGTACAATCATATAAAATATGGATGATATAACCATATCTAATGTAGATGGTACAACCATATCCAATATGAATGGTACAACCATATACACTATAGATGGTACAACCATATCCAATATGGATGGTATAACCATATCCAATGTTGATGGTACAACCATATCCAATATGGATGTTACATCATTTATACTACTCATGTTACTATATTCAAGGTTTTTGTATGGATATCATACCCACTGTTAACTGTAATGTAACAGCTAAATACTTTTTTATGCATTGAATTTTAAAGAGACCAGAGTTTGGTTGCACCAGCTATAAATATGGTTGGCGCAAACGTTACTGTTTATATGGTCGTGGCAACCATACTACTTTCTGCGTGTGATAACAAAATTTGCTTTGAACAATAAAATTAATTTTGAAAATTTTTACGAAGTCAGATAGACTCGTCTGTCGACATTCTCTCGATTGCCAGAGAAACTTGGGGTTAGAAGGGTTGAAATCAACTCAACTCTGATGGATGTTATACGAGAATATCATTTTTCTCAAAATTACTTCGACCTCCAGTGAAGTTTTGCGACATTTTCCCGGATACCAAAGAAAGTAGGATTTAAAATCGGCTAACATCGTTCCATTTTTGACGAGTCCAATAAATTTGAGCCAAGTCGATATAAATTAGCCATTAAGTTCAGTTTGAGTTCTTCAGTGACATTCTCATGTTCTGATATTTCACTTTAAACTGTCAAGAAAAAAGCAACGTCTTTGAACGGCTCGTAAAATTATGACTGTAGGAAGATAAACTCGGAAAAAGCCTTTCATAGAGGAATATCAAGCGTTCCTGCGAGACGTCCAAGCGTGAATCACTTTGTGCCCGGGAAGATGGTACAAGCCACGCCCGGCGTGATATCGATTCGATGACAACATTTTACAGGATGACAAACGGACTCGTTTTTCGCCATCGATCTCGCCGATTCCAATACGCTTTCAATAAGGATTTTTCGGGGCACTTATTTTTCCTCTTTTGAATTTCAAATTTTACCGATTTCGCCGGGGTTTGTAATCGCTTCCCATTTTCGACGTTTAATAACGTCTTTTCTCCGCACTTTTTCCAATATCGCGATTCCGGGAACTTGCTCGTATAATAATCCATAAAGGGAACTTTACGGGGAGAACAATTCCGCTGGAACGAGCGCTGGAAAATCAATCCGAAAGTGCGTTCGAGAGTCGGGCATTTTTCCGAGATGTCTGTGAGGTTTGAAATTATTTATAGCCCTGTTCAATTTATTTTAGTTTTAATACGCAGATTTAAAAATGTGATCTAAAAAGTTGGATTTGATTACAGGTAAAGTCCAAAAACGAAAACAAAATTTAATTACGTATCAATGAAAACAGTTGAATTTACAAACTTGCCAATTTTTCAGTTTCGATGTGACTGAACTGAAAAAGTTGTGTTTTACATCAAATGATGAACGAATGAAAAGTAATTATAAGAGTTATTCAAATTGTTGACTGTTTTATTTCCATGATTATAATGAAATCATCACATTTCGAAAAGACGATTGACGATTGAAATTTGACCGTCTAATTAAACTTTTTGCATTGTGATGGTGTAAATGACTAAAAATATGTATGGACAGAGAATTAGCATTTTCCTCTGTACGTTAATCTGAAATTTTTTTGTTCTTCGGCATTCACGTCTTCTGGCCATTTTTTGAGAAGGCTGCATATATAAACACTAAGTTTACCATCGTTGATAGAACCACCGATAAGATACGTTGTTTTTGGATTTATTGTGACTCCACACGAAGCACTTGAGTAACTAGTGTAGATATTTATTTTTCCTGAAGAAGTGGGCAGTTTTTCGGTACTCTGAAATCGTTCATGTATTTTTAAGTGCAATATTTTTTTAGTTCATACATTAGATTTAATTACTTTTAATTGATGCATCTAGAGGATTCTGAACTCTCGAAATTCAAAAACTTGAGTCAGAGTATCGGAAAGTTCGGAAATGAAAATTTACGAATTCTTAATGAATTTTGTGAGTGTTTGTATCATTTTGAAGAACTTTTTAAAAAGTTAGAGAAATTACTGTGAGGTTTCTTCAATTGTATTAAAATTTTTCGAGACACTTTGATTTGAAAATTGAGTGAAATTTGATTTGAAAAGATTTTATCACCATTTTTAATCAAATCTATAAGACCACTCCTCCCAATTTTTGATTACGTAATACTTGGATGACCCCTTTTTTAATCATTATGTAATCTCGCTTGGGAGGGTTGGGGGCTGCTGATCGATTACCCTTGATTAAGTCATTACGTAATTTTTCTTGTTATCATTTATTAATTTAAAAGTATGACTTTGAACTTCATTTTTTATTTACCTTGAAAACTTCCTCGATGTTCGCTGGGTGAATTTTTTCGACTCCTTCTACAGTAACTGGCTCCAATACTTTTACTACACCAACTAATAAATTTAATTATTTATTATTTGACTTTTTACGAAATTTCTCTGTTTGATTGTTGGATTAAATTATATTTTAATAAATGTTTGAATTTTATTTGAATAGTTATATTTAAATAAATGTTATGTACCTATTCACTTTATTAACATTCATTCAAATTATGTATTTAAATAATGGTTTGAATTTAATTTTGAATAATGTTTAAACTATATTTGAATAAATTTAGGAATAATGAAAAATATCATACCAAAGTCGGAATTGCAAAACAATTCTTGATCATCAGGTCGTATACAAAAGCATGATTCCGATGAAGGAAATAGTGTTGAAATAACGAAGATAAAAGAAAATAAGAAAATACGGTTCATCTGGAAAATTACGTGAATCATTAAGTTTTTTGAAACAGTGGAAAATATTTAAAATTGTAAAAAATTTTTTCAAAATTCTCATTACAAAATATTATGGTTCAGTCGCGATCATTCTCAGAAATTATATATTTGAAAATTTTTAAGAATCGAGTACGTTTTTTTACTACTTTCTCTAATATCTAAATAAATGTTACTACAGAAATTATGTAAATTCCGTTTAAAAAAGATGTTTTAAAATTCTTATCAGCATTTTTTAAACTATGAAAAAATTTTCCAAAACTTGTCATACGTTCTGATGATTCGTTTAAATTCGCTGATATTTTTAAGAGCTTCTATAGATATGGAAAAATCATGATTATTATTCGAAATTTGTTGAGGAATTTTGAGTATTTCTCAATTTCATGAGTTTTTCAGTCAGTTCAAAAAATTTAAATTTAAGAGATAGTGAGTGTGGCAATTTCATGACGATTTTTCATAATCTTTCAAAATTCTTAATTATTTTTCATTACTTTCAAAAATATTCGACAAATTTTCGATAGAAAACACAAAGAAATGCATTAAAAATGAGTTTTTCAGTATAAAGAGTAAAATTTTGCTCACTTTTGCTACTCGTGTTTAACTGATAACTGTTACTAAAAGACTGAATCCTCTAAAATTATACTCTCCGTATTATAGACAAATCAAATCGTTTATTCACAGACGAGATAACAAAGGCCGAGAAAATACGTGATCAAAGAAAAAATATTGCTTATTCTAGCCGAAGTATTTGATAAGGCTATAGAAAATATGCAATGTTGCGAATTAGATAACGCGACTGGAAAGGTCCTTGGGAAGAACAAAAATGATTAAATAATTCATTTTGTTCGAAAGTGAAAAAAATTACATAGACTATAAATATTCGTATGAAGTGAATTTATTTGACTGTAAATTTTGGTTTCGAGTGAAATTTATTACTATGATGTTACTACGTTTTTCGATAAATTCTGGAAAAAAAATTAAAATACGGGAGGGTTTTTCTGATACGTGTAATATTTTTTTATTCGTCCAAAACATATACGACGATTTTGTTCGAACTTACAAGCTTATATTTGGATACGTCCATTTTTTTATACAATATATCACGTACAAGTGATGTAGCCAGCTGAGTTTAACACACGTTCCTGAAAAAAATTAACAAACGATTTTCTGTATAAACAATTGTGTATTGTAAAAATTTTCTACGTAGTGAAAAATAATTCATAGATCGCAAACTTTCACAGTCTAGAATAAAAATCTAGCCATAACAACACATATTTTCTGCATTATTCCAAAAAGTTTTTGCATTTTGAACAAATTGTGATGAACTCAATCAGAAAACTGATGAATTCAAGAAATGTATACGTACTCACAACTTGATATAATCAATTCAATTTCTGTGTGACCTATGATAGGCACTTTGTTCTTTGTTTTTTTATTTAATTCTAGACTAACAATATTTAGGAAAATTCGAAAATTTTCTTGATTTCCAACAACAAATGCATGACTGTTCTCAGGTCACTTATATACACACAAAGTTCCTTTTTTGATGTAAGTACACAATTCAATGGAATCATCAAAATAAAGCCACTCACAGAGCATCAACATTTTTCTTGGTACACTGTTCTGAAATTTTTGACCTCGTTTTCATCCGAATTTGGAGTCCATCGACGAAGTAAACCGCATAAAGAAGGGCGGAATGTGCCATCGGTAGAAGAACTACCGATCAAAATAGTTTCTGGCGGGCTCAGCCTGACATCACAGCTGGAAAATCCTACTGAGATATTTACTCGTGTCGAAGTAATAGGTGGATTTCCAGTGTTCTAGGACAGTTAGTCATGTGTTCTTTAGTTCATGAATTTTTGGGTGGGTACACGCAAAAACAATGGATAGGCTTTCAATCATAATTCCTAGATTAATTCGCCTTTTACGATATTTTTGTGATTGACGAATTAACGAAAATTAGAAAATACAACGAAATGATTGATAAATACATTAGGCAATTTAGAGAAAATTTATTGAATAATTCATATTTTTTTTTATTGTTTTTAGTTGTTTAAACAGTCGATTTAGAGTTTCAGAGTTTTCTGAATTCAGAATTTCAAAAAATTTTTTAGTCGATTCCCGAATTTCAAAGTTTTTTGAATTTCGAATTTCGAAAAATTGTTTTCTAATTTTGAGTTCCATTTTCGATTTTTCTCCACAATCTTTCAATCTGAAATTTTTGAATCTGAATTCTGAAATCATCTTACTGTAGTAATATATGTAGTACAAATATTCAGTTTTTTAGTGAGTCATTTTTCGATCTTTTGGAATAACTCAATTTGTTTATGTAACTTAATTTCTCTATAAATTACACAGAAAAATTGATCATGATAATTATATAATATTGATATTATATAATTATTATAATTTAATATATAAATTAACAAATGTCATAATTTAATATATAAATTATACAATTTGATCATAATTTAATATATATTTTAATTTTTCTACCTTGAAAACCTCTAAAACTTCCGCTGGGTAAATTTTTCGATAGTCATATTCGCCAATAGACTCCAGTACTTTCACAGTACCAACTGAGAATACAAAATTTCATATTATTATTGTTTCCTTCTCCTCAATATTATAGTATTACAAAAAAAACCACGTAAATGTAAACAATAATGACAAAAAAAATGTACCAAATGAGCTCTCGCAGAACATTTGCTGCGTATCTCTTGGTATACATCTGCATGATTCCGATAGAGAAATGAACGTCGATAGAGCCAAAATATAACAAAATAGAAAAACACGCTTCATCTGAAATATGAAGTAATTAAATTTTCCGTTTCCCAAGAGGTAATTTGTGAATATTTATTTAAAATATAAATTTGAATCAAAAAGTTGTAAATATTGTCTCCTCCAATCAGTTTTTGTAATGAAAAAATCAATTGAATATCTCGAATAAAATATTTAAATATAAATAAATATCCCTCGAATACATTGATTATTTAAGGGAATGCACGAAAGTTACAAATTAATCGAGGAAAAAGTGTTGCTTACCATTGGATGTTGCATGATCAATACAACTGAGAGGCAGAATTGCACTTCGCTCAATATATACGCTTGTTTATCTTTCCAAAGAATCATGCAATAACAAATACTGAGAAAAGACGTGATTGAGAGATGATTTTTTTATATTTCTGCAGTTGAAGAGTCTTTGATTCTTTGATTTTTTTCATTTGAGACGATATTTAATTAACTTGGAATTTTTTTATTTTTTATTTTTTTGTATATTTATATTATTATGGTCTTTTACATTTCTGCAGTTAAAGAGACTTTGATAATTGGATTTTTTTAATTCGACACGATGTTTAATTAACTTGGAATATTTTTATCTTTCAATTTGGTCTATTCTGTTACATAATATATATGTGGATATTAACGATTGTTTATTGATAGAATAGTAGTATTTGAGTCATAATAATATGTTTTTTAATCATAATTGTGTGTGAGATATTGGTTTACCTGGATTTAAGTGACTTGGAGTGGAAGTTTACTGTATTTTGAAGACTCAAATCGAGAGTTTACTGTATTCAATTCACTTGCATCGAGAGGTTACTGTATTCGAAGGGATTTAGCAGTGATTTAACTGTATCTGAAGGATTTTTATCGAGACTAAACTGTATTTGAAGGAATTATAATATATTGGAAATATCTGAGTCATAATACATTTTTTTAATCATAGTTGTGAATTAGATATTGATTTGTATCGATTTAAGTGACTTAAAGAGAAAGTTTACTGCATTTTAAGGACTCAAATTGAGAGTTTACTGTATTTGGAAGACTAACACCGGGAGTTAACTGTATTCAGTTTACTTGAGTCGAGAGTTTTTTGTATTTTAGGGACTTGAATTGAAAGTTTACTGTATTCAAAGGGATTTAATCGGGGGTTAACTGTATTTAAAGGACGTCTATCGAGACTTTACTATACTTGAAGGACTTATATCGAGACTTAACTGTCTTTGACGGAATCATAACGGAAAATGATTGTATTTAAGAGACTTTAATCGAGGGTTGATTGTACTTAGAAGACTTATCAAATCGAGTATTTTTGAATAACTCTCATTTTGATGATTTTTAATATTTATCATACTTGACACTCAATTATTTTCTATTCAAAAATTTTTATAACTTTCTCGCCATTTAAAAAAATACTACTCAATAATTATTTCGGAATTATTTGAATAAATTTCAAAAAGATTTCATTCTTCAACGTTTTAGTAATTTCCAAATTTCTCAAAAATTGTTGATATTTCAAAATTTTTCAAAAATGTCCTTTTATATTTTGTAGTTCTCACGAAAATTTACCAAAATTTGTGTATTTTCCAAAGTTTCCAGAATTTGTGGAAATTTTATCTTACTCCCATTTTAAAATTTAATTCTGACATATTTTTTATTCTGTCAAAGAGTTTGGAACTACTTGTGAAATATGCTGAAGAATCTGAAGGAACATTTCCCACGTTTTATTTCAGTTTTGAACGTCAGTGAAAATATTTTCGAGTTTAATATGTACCTACGGGAGCAGTGGAAATAAATTAATTGAAATAGCGAAACGTCTGAAAATAAGCTAAGCTTTGTTGACCTTACGTTAATAAATCTCGCGGAATCGCGGAGACAAATTACACGCTCTTACCGCTCTAACACACATTTTTCTCTGTTTCTCGGTTTCAGACGTACGACAGGGATTATTTATTCAGTGTGGAATCCAATTTACTCGGCGTCGCGATACGTACCGGCGAAGATTATCACGTAAGTAACTGCAAATCGTGCTTATATGTGCCAGGTTTCCCCGGTGGTTTTATCCGTTTCATCCAACCGAGTTTAGCGAAACACGAAAATCCCCAATGCACATTTTTCCCGACCTCTGATCGATCGATCCCGAGAAATAGAAACAGGAAAATAGTTGTACGTAATGAACAACCGACATATTTTCCTTCATTATTTTTTGGATATTAAAATAATGTATTAGAGGCTTGTGTTCCCATTTAAAAAATTTCGGGGTTTCTAAATTTTTATGTTTTTAGAAATGCGGAAAATTCGGAGTTTTCGAAGAATTTCAGATTTTAATAGTTTTTCGGAAACTTTAAGAAATTTCGAATGTTTGCAAAATAGGTGGATTTATTGAATTTTTGTTGAAATTTGAAATTTTACAGCATTGTGAAAAATGAGCAGATTTCTGTGGGAATATGAAAAATTTGTGATTTTTTTAGACTGGATTTTTGAATTTTGCAATATATTATGTGGGAAATCTTGGAAAATTACTAATTTTTCGAGATTTTTGAGAAAATTTAAATGTTTTGAACTTTTGAAAAGTTCACAAATTTTTGGAATTTTCGTTGAAATTTGTAACTTTTCAATATTTTACGAAAAAAGCTTATGATATTTTTTTAAATTGTTTGAAATTGATAATTTTCCAATTTTTTGAAAAATTAAAAATTTTTTCAGTTTTTGAAAAAATTAATAACTTTTCAATTTGTTCAACTTTTTTGAAAAAAGTAATAAAAAATATAAATTAAAATTTTTTCATTCCAAGAAATTCACCAAACCAAAGATATGAAAATTTCAAAAATTTTGTAGAGTCCAGATTTTTAGAGTTTTCGAAAATATTTGTATATTTTCGAATTTCCGAATAAATTTTGAATCCTAGAAATCAGCAAATTTTTCCAATTTTGTTTAAAATCCATAATCTTGCAACATTTCGCGAAATTATTAAATTTTAGTAAGAACTTGAAAAATTAGCAATTTTTTCGAAATTGTGACAATTTTCGAATTTGTGAATAACTCCCATTTTTACGAAGATTCCCAATTTTTTAAAATTTTCTTGAATATCATAAGTTTTCCAAGTCTTCGAGAGCACGGAAAATTTTTACAATGATCGGAATTTACAAATTTCTTTGAATCTCGCTGAAATTCAAAAATTGTCGATGTTTTTCGAAAAAAAAGAAAGGTTTCAAAAACAATTACAATTTTTTCAAAATTAAAACATTTTTTGATTGCAAAAAATCTCAATTGTTTGCGCAGATGTAAAAATATTGCAAATATTTTCAACATTTAAAATTTTCCAAATCTTCATAATAAATAAATAATTGAAAATTTTCGTAATTGTTGAAAAATTCTACATTTTCCACATTTGCCATTTTCGCTCAAATTCGAAATCCTGCAACATTTTTCTCAAGACCGAGAAACTAACTTCATAATTTTCGAACCCGTAAAAATTTCATACCTTAATCTTCAAATTTTTGGAAATACATAAAATTTGTTGTCTCCAACTCTACATTCTCGAATTGGAACAAAAACTTCGACAAAATCAAAACTTGCCCATCGAATCAAATTCCTGTCCAAAATTAATATTCCCAGAATGGACCGAAATGAAAAAAGAGAAAACAATTTTTTAATTGAAAACTGAAACGAAACGAGCGCCTCGTAAAATTTTAAATTACGTAGTTTCCCTCGTAAATTTCGAGGCAATTTTGCGTGAGTGATACGTGTAATGATTGCACGTAAAGCCATTTTCGTAGCAGCGCGTTGGTTTCTTTTTCCTTCCCTTTTTTTCACTCTTCAACTCGGTCGACAAATCGTTCGAGTTGATCATTGTGTTGGGTTGCGTCGGTGAGAGTGAGAATGTACGAGTAGAACGATGTAGATTATGTCGTGGTACTAACCACATCGGATGGAGTAATAGTGTTTTAGTGGACGAGGCAGAGACAAGTAATTAGGTGCAGAAAATTGAGAGGATATTGAACGAAAATGTGGCGGTTCGTTGCCATCGTAATGAGAATTTGATGATTGAAGAAATGAATGGTGGATAATAGATGACAATAAATTATAATATTATTCGATCATCGTTCGAAATTTCTAGAATGTTTATAATTTTTAGACTAGTTGAATTGAGATACTTTTTTTGTGATTTTTGGATTTCTGAGACTAGATTTAAGGAATTGTTAAATTTTTGAAAATATACCGTGACTTTAGAAATTATAGTTTAAATATTTTAAAATTAACAGATTTTAAGGTTGCCAAAATTTTTAATTGAAGTTCTCAAGTTCGAGAATTCCCAGAATTGTCGGATTGGAGTATTTTTGAAGATTTAGATTTAAATTTGTGACTGTAGACATCTTTTATGATTTAATCTCATTACTTCTCATCGATTCTCATCAATTTCCATCAACTTGTATAGATTCCCATCAATTCCTATCAATTCCCATTGATTCTCAACATTTCCTATTGACTTTCACAAAGTCCCATTCGTTTCTGTCAATTCCCATCAATTTGCGTAAATTTTTATTGACTTCCATCAATTTCTATCAATTCCCATTGATTCTCATCAATTCCCATTGTCCTCCATTAATTCTTCTTTATTGATTCTCATCAATTCCCATTGTCCTCCATTAATTCTTCTTTATTCCCATAAACTCCCATTGACTCCAATTAATTCCTATTTATTCTCATCAATTTCCATCAATTCCCATTGACTGCCATCCATTCCTATTTATTTCTATCAATTCCCATCGATTCCCATCAATTTCTATCAATTCCTATTGATTCCCATCAAGTCCTGTTCAGTTATTTCAATTCCCATCAATTTATATTGATTCCCATTATTATTTCCCATCAGTTCCCATCGATTCCTGTCGATTCCCATCGATTTATGTCAATTCCTGTAGATTCTCATTAATTCCCATTGACTCCCATCAATTTCTATTTAGTCCTGTCAATTCTGATCAATTTCTATCGGTTCCCATTAATTCCTATCAATTTCCATGAATTCCCATGGGCTCCCATCAATTTCTATTTATTCCTCTCAATTCCTATCGATTTTCATCGATT
>JAPYZK010001588.1:0-18497 GCA_030522785.1 Platygaster equestris | reverse complement strand
GAAAATGTAGTAGAGTAATAAATTTGGTTTCCACTCAAAATTAAGTATAACAAAATTTTTAAACTTACTTATAAAAAAAGTTTCTATAATCAAGTTTAGGTTGCTCGTAATCGTGGCAACATTCGCAAAATTGAAGTTTAGAAATTTCCGAATTCGATATTAAAAAAATTGAGAAATTCTGAAATTGTTAACTTTTGGTTAAGGTATCGAAATGAAAAGATGTGGAAGTTTCAATCTGAAATTTTTTAAACGTTACATCGAAAAATTGTGTATCTAGACCATTAAAAATTGTGTATCTAGACCATTAAAATTGGGAATCGGTTAAGAAACTCAAAAGCTCACAACTGAGACATTTTTTATTGGCAAATTTTTAGATCGGATACTTTCGAAGTTCGAGAACTTTGAGATACAAAATTCAAAATTTGAACAGTTTCGAGAGATCTTTTTACATAATTTTTTGAAATCAGAAGTTGAAAATGTACGAATTTGAAATGATTAATATGAAAATTAAAAAATATCTACCTATCATTTTTCGAGAAATCACGAAATCCGGACTGATTTCTTTTAGCTTTTCTTGAATTACGCAAGTTATAAGTAAGAGCTGACATTTTAGCTCATTTCAAATATTTCGTTTGATTTCACCGTTGATTTGCATAAGATTTTCATCTGATCGGTATTATTCATTTTCGGTCGAAGGTATTTTTCCTTCTATTTTATCAATTTCACTTAGTACTTATAACAACTATCTGTTTTTGAATTTTTCGAGTGTTCCTAACTATTTGTACAAATGAGAGCTATTTTCGGAATATTTTTACTGTTGTTCGTTTTTTTCTTTTTTTTTACAAGAACTTTTCCACGATTGCACAATGCTAATGCATTTTCACAACTTTCGACTTTCGACGAGTGTCCCTCGGACATCAATCCACCATTGTCCAGTTCCTTCATCTTCCACCACACACCTCATCAATAACCCTCGCGAAAAGCCAACCCCAAAAACAAACAACAACGCCACCCAGCACCCCCAGCGACTATACAACATCGATCCCGTAATCGTAAAAAATGACTCTTCACGTCGCTTCAACCGCTCGTTTGCAAGACCGCGCTAACGATTTCAGAAAAACGCTCGCAGTAGTCAAAGGCCGCGGCGTTATCAATCATCCCGGCTTTTTTCCGCCGGCGTGTATTTTTATAATGTCATAAACTGAGATAACAAGTTGTCGGTTTAGTTCTACACGGGGGCTGGTATGATTCAATGTCGGATAGCGGCAGCTCAGCGTGTCCCTCAGGACTCTACATCAACTTCTTTGACAGTTTACTACCCGCGCTGTCTATTTGTGCCCCACTCTCGCATACGCGAGTACGAAAGGCATAGTAGGCGCTGCCGAGATTATATAGCGTTCTTATACATTTATCGTGTTACTCGGTTATGGATAATACACCCGAGACTTGGGGGGAAATACTTTACGCTAATAGGCCAAAGTAACTCGATACCCTCAGCCTATATACTCTTCGTTTTCGACGGGCGGCTCGATGCCTCGGAATATCTTCATCATAAATCAAGCGATTGGGCTCGATTACGAACCGATCTTGCTCTCGGATTTGAGTGATCCGGAACTTTATCGGCGCTGATAAATAAAGGTTGGGAAATTCAGTCAGAGCCTCTTGAATTTTCGCCTCCCGTACAATGTTAGACACGGCTATAAAATATTGTTTTTAACCAATAAAAATGACGTGGAATGAAAAACGTGGCTCGCTGAACGATACGACGCCGTTTTTGAGCCACTTTTTGACGTGATCCGGAGATTTATGAGCGCTCAGGGAGATGCCTATTAAAATGTAAATAATTTACAAATTTGGTTCCGGAGAATTTGCATCCCTGGTGGATTTGAACGACCCTCGAGTATGAAATATGTTTCATGGATTTTTGAGAATTGATCGAAAGAGTGGATGTGGATAAAAAATAGACTACCAACATTTTTTCCATCTAAAAGGATTAAGCTACAGTTGCCCTAGTGATTGTAGTTTTAATGAAAACAGGCAATATTTTTATAAAATCAGCGAATTATTCATGAAAATTCGCTTTTATAAGGTCGATTTCATGAAAGTTATATAAAATATTCGATTTTTATAAAGTGGTTTTATAAAAACTTTATAAAAAAAAATTTTTTTTCCAAATCTGTCAAAATTTTCATACAATTCGTCTGTTTTGTTACAAAAACAATTGAAAGCCTCCAAATTTTCTGATGAAAACTTTATTTTTATAGAAACTTCGCGATTTTTATAAAAAGTTTCATATTTTATTGAAAACAAACTTTCCTGATATAAGAAGTTTCTCTTATAGTAATATTTGATACGTTTTCATTACCCAAGGATGGAATGGACAATCATGTTCTTAACGGTTCTTAGCAATTACAAAATGTGAAAACATGATTTTATAGGATTTGAAAATTCTTCAACTCAAATAGAAAATCAGCATCCAAATTGACATAGATTTGATGGACAAGAAAGTTGATTCTCGGATTTCTGATGCAATGGTCGCAAGTTAAAATCCCGCTGCCTCCAAAAAATTTTTTAATTTCTTTCGAAACGAAATTTGAGCTAGAGCCTCATAAAATGATGAAAATGAGTACATCATACATTAGCAAAATGATCAAAAAAAGGTTAGAAACATTTTTGCATACTTTTAATAACGTTGAAAAAATTTTTTATGGCAAAAAATTTTTTTTATAAAACTTTTGTAGAACCACTTTATAAAAAATGCAAATTTTATAAAACTTTTATAAAAGCGAACTTATAAAAATTTTTATACAAATTTTTTATAAGATTTTTATGAAAACTAGGATCCCTAGGGTGAAGATATCAAAACCGAGTGTACCTGCAAAACTAAAAAGTCTATAATTAATTACGACGATTAATTCGAGATTCAGCGGTTCGTAACAAATTCACGGAAGAAAAAATATTTTAAATCAACCCATTTTTCTAAAAAAAAGCGTATCAGAGGCTTGAATCGCGACAAAAAGAAACATGCCCGCTTTTGTGCCGTCTGCAGAGCGGCGCCAAGTTAGTAACGCACTATTATTTTCTATCCCAGCATTTCATCCGCAGAAATGACGCGAAAACGTTCGTGAGAACACATTTTTACATTTGTCTATATTTTCCAAATCCCGCCAACTTTTTCCCCGACAATCGCATTGATCGCCGTGACTTTGACAATGTTTCTTTCAGCCGTCCTTTTTTCGCTCCGCAAACAACGCCACGAATTTCTCTCCCCCGGAATCGACACATCATTTCCGCAAAAACTTTTTGTACCGACCACGTTTTGCAACGGACGCGTTTCGATTACACCGCGCGTACATGCATGCGATCCACACGCACGTATGAGGCGGTGAAAAAGGTATTATCGCGTCTGAAAACGAATTTTCACGGGCGGCAAATGAAGTTTGACGGATACGCGGCAAGGGCAATGAGATGCAAAAGTTTCCCGACACTTTTCGCAACTCGCGAGGAACGCGCGTATGAGGGAGGGTCTTGACGAAGAGTTATCCGGAAACGTTTTTCCGCGTCACTAAATCGAAAAAGCAATATGTTACGTCTCACGGCGCAAATCCCCGATGTCTGCTTCTGTATGTAATGAATCAAACCTTATTGATCTTCGGTGACAAGCGCGCCGTAAACATGGCGAAGCACCGGGGAACCGCAAGACAAACGGGGACTTTTGATAGCGCGACTTTGACGAAACGGATTCGCGCGCGGGCGAAATAAATCGCGGGAAATTTCGTGACGATCATTGCGGTTTTATTTTTCGGCGAACGTTTCGCCCCCGACCATTTCGGATGACGATCCAAACGAAAGAGGGCTGTATGGCATCATTTTGGATAAAGTTACTGGATCAAAGAAACAAAAAAAATTGGCAACAGCGTAATTCTTTTTGGGTACGATTTGAGAGTCCAAGAGGAGCTAAAATCAGAAAATTAGTCACCCTACCCCCTTGGTAAATTCCGCCATCTTGGATTAAAGGGGTGAGTTTTTTTATTTTGAATATAACTCTCTTCCTCGACTTTTTGCAAAAAAAAGTTATGAGTACAAAATTGTCGAGAAAAAATTCTCCACAGAAATGGTCTTATGACAATTTTTATTTAGTGCATAATTATTGCAGTTATAAACAAATTAAACGTACAAAAAGTTTTCACTCTTTTTTAATCGTTTTGGTGTATTTCCATGATCATTCTAGACAGAGAATGTTCATGTTTCGTAATTTGTTACAAAACTGCATAATTGCATTTGTTATAAACAAATTATTATAACAAAAAATTTTTTCCACGATTCTTCGATAAAAAAAATTAAGGAATTTCAAGAACATTTTACTACAGGGGAATTCACTTAAAAAAATTAAAAAACGTGCCGAAGGCTCTACCTCGAAGATGGTGTGGAAATCAAATGAGTTACTCGCGATTTATGACTATCATACGTTGATGATAATGATATATTAATTCTAAAATCGTGGAGAAAAAGTATCTGGAGTTAAATTACTCGATCATTTAAAAATCGTAAAAAATTGTATGAGAAGAAAAAATTTATCTGTTGTAGTAATTTGTTTATAACAAATGCAATTATGCAGTTTTGCAACAAATTACGAAACATGAACATTCTTTATTTAGAAAGATCAACGAAATACCCCAAAACGATTGAAAAAGGGTAAAAACATTTTTTATGTTTAATTCGTTTATAACTGCAATAATTATGCACTAAATAAGATTGTCATAGGACCATTTTTGTAGAGAACTTATTTCTCAACAACTTTGTACTCAACTTTTTTTCGAAAAATGACGAGGAAGATAATTATATTCAAAATAAGAAAAGTAACCCCTTAAATCAAAGATGGCGGAATTCCCCATGAGGGTGGGGTGACTAATTTTCGGATTTAAGCTCCTCTTGGACTCCCAAATCGAACCCAAAAAAAGTTACGCTGTTGCCAATTTTTTTGTCTATTCCTCAAATTACTGGATCATGTAAATCCGCGGGCTGGGAAGAGAGATTTAACTCAGAAAGATGGACGTATACGTTACGACGATTTAGAGAAAATTTTAACACAGAGAAAAATTATGATTGCGTAGTTTTTTGTGGAACACTCGTGTGAATTTTGTGGAAAAGTTGATAGATGAATGGCAATTGGCATCTTCTGAAAATTCTTCACAAGTTTATAGTAGAGGATGAGAATATACATAGTCTCAAAATTAGATTCTACCGGCAAATTTAGGAATTCCTGTAATTTTCGTCCCAAGTTCAGAGTTGACTAAATCACTATTATATTCAAGCGACTCTGTTCCGAAGTGAATGACTGCAATGATCCATTCATCTATATATTACACAGATCGACCAAATTTCACTTTGGAAAGAATGGACGGGAATTTTCAGAAGAAACTTGTAGCTTCGATTTCTAATAGACAACCCCCAGAAGGGTTTTGCGAGATCAAGTTGCATTTTCGAGTTATTATTATTTTTAATCGTTGAAATTCTTATATTCTAAAATCCACCATTCTCAACCGATTTTCATGACATTTTGTACGTTTTCAGCGTCGAGGAATCTAATTTTTAACTGATTTTTGCAACAAAAATAGTAATGATGAAATTAGATTTTAGTAAATTTTCATCCGGCTTATTTTGGAGAAGGAACGCCTTTATTAAACATTAAACACATCAAAATACTACTTTTCTCGCAAAAATAATTTTTGCCTTGGGTTCGTTGACCCTGAAAACTACGAAATGATTTTTGAATCACGAATATCGGATAAGAATTGTGGACTTTACAGTAATACAATTTTTAAAATTAAAAAAATTAATAACTTGCAAACGTGACCTGATCTTGCAAAAACCTTTTGGGGATCGTCTTTTGACGTAACCTAAGCTACAAGTTTTCGCTAAAACTTCCCGTCCATTTTTTTTTTTTTTTAACTGTGTTATGAACATGAGATCGGCTTAATGAAATTACTAGTCAATCAAAATCTTGACTCTTCTCACAACAGATACGAGACGACGTATCCATTTAAATTCGCTCAAAGTTCGAGTTACGTCTTGTACCCCGGAAGCCATGAAAATATTTTCGGCATCGCCCTACACTTCGGGCATGAGAAATGGCGATGCGGTTAAATGATTCCTGCAGCATATCGCGCAAGCTATATTTTCTTCGATAACGCTCCCGCCCGCCCAAGTGTTATATAATTACACGGCCACGTAGATGCATATCAATCCCAAATCAAGATTAACGGGAATTGCATTCTCCTCCGATTTCGTGTTGTTTTCGTTATTTATACTAATGAATGACTAACACGATTGTAATCTCTTCGGATTCAACTTATGCGCGAGTTCCGGCCTGCGAAAGTTTCGGGTTATTGATGGTGTTAACTAAAGTGCACCGCGGTTATATCCAATATCCCAAGTGGTAAAAACTAGGTATAAAATCGGGTAATGAGCCTCCCCTGGAAATAAACGATAAAAAAGCGCGCGGCTCTCGTTCTTCAACTCTAACTTTTGATAGAAAACAGGCGAGAGAAAAAGGTTTAGTAATTATTCCAGTATTTACATTATCGAGTTCATTGTCGATCTTTGCACGTCGTTTCAATTCCAGCGCTCTCATTGACTTTTTTCATTAAAATTATACTGTTTCATGGCACCTTCCGCGCGGTATCATCGAAAACGAGTTAGCTTTCTATACTAAAAAAAGCGAACGACGTTCCTTTCAAGTAATGATTCATCGATTTTTCTCCTGGTCCAGTTTTTCATTAAACGCGTCAGAGACAATGGCTGTCGAAACTCGCAATTTTCGTTTTTCCAGACTAGTTTCGATCCGCGAAAATTGATTTTACGTCTGGCTCAGATACGCAAAACATCACTGTCATTTTTGCCTCCAACATTCTAATGAATTTTTCCAAAAATTGAAAAATGACGAACAAAGTACACTACACCATCGATTGTTACATTTCATAATTACAATACACAAGTCACACTGAAACCCTATTTTTGGGGATCATCCCCACAGCAGTTTTCCCCGAAAAATGTTAACTACATTTTTAATAATTTGAGCATTATTGTGATTACGTTCGTGACCTCCATCTTTACTGATTCAAGTAAGAAATTTCAAAAATCTACAGCCAAATCTGGAAAACCTGAAATTTCCGACGTTTTCGATTCGCAAAAGTCTATTTAATGTCAGTCTCCAAACCGCGGTAAAAAAATATTACGTCATTAAAAGCGACGATAAAAAATCGCAAGTCCTGTTGGAAACAGCGAGTTTTGTAAAAGTGTATTCGAACTGTACTTGTGCCTTGCAATTAAAAAAAGCTGGGAAATCTAAAACTTTACGCTTTTTACATTTTTTACGAGACAAACTTGAGCGTGGAAACATGACACAATTTTTACCGAGGACCGTAGAATTCTCGTTTTTGTTTCTCCCATGATATAACTTGTGAAACTATCCTATTCCTTCAACTTTTTATCCGGAAATAGGTTTCCCGTTCCCTATTCGTGTGTTCACTTTACACGTGTTCATCCGCTATTTCGCGCGTAAATTAACGCGATGCAACATAAATGCGGCGGTTGCTTCTTGAGTCATTAACATACAGGAGCCCAGTCGCGAAATTATATCGTGTTTATAGGTCATCATGTAACACAAAGTTAAAGGTGCAAGTTCAAGTTTGCACATTTATAACCTATTGATTAACTGGTTAATAATTTTCTCATTTGAAGTATGGTTGGGTTGCTGATGATTAAGTCTGCCCATGTGATAACATTCCCACTTGAAATCAATGTATCCAATTTTGGATGAGCAGTTAATTTCAAGCCAAGTAAATAAAGTAGGTATTCAACAATTCTGAATAAAAAATGGAAGTACAAAAACGATTATGAATTTAACAGTATCATCTATTTTCATCTTTGGGCTTGAATTCCTTTAATTTTTTTTTTTTTTTTATTCGGGAATCTCCGCCATACCCCAAGGGAGTCTTTGGCAATTGAAGACTTTTAATATTTTTTACGTACTTTTATTTGTGCGTTCAACTTTCGTTTAGCATTTAAAAAAGTTTATATCGCTCATAGTGAATAATCAAGTTATTCTGAATTTCAAAGATTTCAACTTGTGTTTTCATAGCTTTTTTTAGTTTACCAACAGAAAAAAAGATTCTTATGAAATGGTTTTCATTACCTTTTAGACCAACTTTTGTATTCATGAGCTCCTTTTAGTATATAAAAGTTTATATTGCACGCTGAAGATAATCATGTCGCGACGGAATTTACCACATAATTCTTTTATTTGCAAAATATGTTCCCCGGTGGGCGCCATTTTTTTCAAAGGACGAAATTCACCAGGAAAGTAGCTTTTCAAGTCATTTTTCGAATCAAACTTATGCAATATCAGAAGTTTAGCGAACAGCCGAACATAATGGTAAAAACTAAAAATTTTCGAGAAATATACGGAAAATTCCTATTTTGATATCAAAAGCGTGAAAAACGTCGAAATATCCTAACTCGCACGAATTTCACACTTGACTTTCCTTCATTTGAAAAATAATAGTTTTACAACTAGTAAAAATTCGTATACATTTCTTGGACTTTGTTAACTGTACACAAAAAAGTATATTGCTATAACAAATTTTATGTAAGTTGACGAGAGTAAAAATGCATTTCAAAATTTATATCATCATAGCACGGTGAGAACTCTTAGTTTTTCGAATCTTGATATTACGGAATAAAAAAATCAATGTCACCAAAAGATGCTTAAAAATGTCGAAAGTATGAAATATTTCAGTAATGATATTGAAACTTATAAAAATCATGGAGTTTCTCCACATCAATACATTCTTAAAAGTTTTCATTAATTGAAATGAACTGCACTCATCACTACTTTGAATGAAAAAGGATTACTATAGTAACAATTTTGCTAAAGCAATCAAATTATTACTGCTTTTGTCGAATAACATTACCATCTTTGAAAATCACGAACGGAAATTCTAAAACTGCTTAGGCCATTGGAAAGCGTGTCTTTTGAGATGCGCAATACCAAATTTTTCGCCATCGCAAACGTTAAAAAATATATTTTAAAAATGTTATCGAGGCGTAAAATGGTACGCAAAAAATATCAAAAACAGGGGAAATGAAACAACCGAGCATGAGAAAAAAACAAAAAAAAAACAGATAAGACGGCAAAAAAATCGAGAAAGCCCTCAATTTTACGTAAGAAAAGCCATACCTTGGACCAAGGCCGTTTCCAAGAATACGAAAAACCCGGCAAAAAGTATAAACACCATCATTTTCCGCACAAAAATAAGCACTGCACCACTCGAACGAGAGGAAAACATCTTTCCCAATCCCCAAGATTCCTCTCTCAAATATATTAATTTTGGAATTTCTTAGAACCGCACATATCCCATCGCGCACTTGTGCGGTAATCGCCCGAACCGTGACGGAAATTTCGCAAAATTTCCGTCACACGAGCCGGCGTTCGAAAATCGGGGGGAAAAATTCGAATCGCGAGATGCGTCGCATTATCGCGCTGTCGAAAAATTAGCGATTCGGGATTTTTCTATTTTGGGACGCGCCAATCGAGTCACGCGATGAAATTGACGTGTATCGTCATTTTCAATGAACCGCGCTACACGCGCTTGTCGCGATGCGAAAGGATTGCAGCGACGGTCGGCGTCGCGGCGCGGAACGATTCTGAAAAGCGGCGAACAAATTTTGCGCAGGAATTTAGTTGCGAGCTTCCCTACAGGGGCGCTAGGGGTGCTACGTGGGCTACCCTCCTATTGATGCAGGGGCGCAAGCTCGAGAAAGCTCGCGAATGGCGTTTTTTTTTCTCTTAGGCTTTTTGCGGTGAAAGTTCGACTCAGTTTATGGCTTTTTTGGGGAAAATCCTTTTTCTCTAATTCCATGTACAATATGACATTATTGATGAAATTTAAGAGGAATGTAATTAATTTCAAGAACTCCGGCTTACAAGTTTTTTTAATAGTTCAATTATTTTTACATCATTTAAAATGATGTACATATGATATAAAATATTCAGATTAATCTGAAGAATAAATCGATTCCCTAAAATATGGCCTTTTTTCCAAGTTTCGTATTTCGCCATCGAGCGATTTGTAAATTAACCTAGCTACTATAATATACACGATGCAGAACGCCCCATTTTTCGACTTCGCGCTAGAGTTCCTCTCAATAGAGAGTTTGGCTATTTATGAATGCGTAGTGTGCACATGTCATCGCTGGGTCCAAAATGGCGGCGGTACACATTCACCTGTGTTAGATTTCCTATAAATAGTCTGGCTATCAGCCGTAACTGTCTGATTGGCTGGATTCAAAGTTGGACCCAAAATGGCGGCTCCGCCAATAGGAAGAAGCGATCGTACGTACGTGTCGAATGTATGTGTGCGTGCCGCCACCATTTTGGGTCCAGCGATCGTCACGTACACACTAACACATTGCAGATAGCCAGACTCTCTATTTATAGGGACTCTAGCAGCGTTCCGAACTCGTAGCATAATTATGCCACGCAACAAAGACAAGCTCATGTTTCGTTTGATGCCAGAAAGAGAAGCGAAATCGATACTTCGCGACGCTAGACTCTAGTCTGTGTACAGTATGTTCCATTAATGCCTTCACCTATCAATATATCGATTTTGTATCTTGGGTATATATATATATATATATCATATATCAGTGTTGGCTATATATTATGATCGGATGATAAACTGATAAGTATGATTAAAAAGTCTATCTACTAACTTAATTCCGAAGGATTCAAAGAAGACCAATTCCTTGGATTCCTCTCCAAATTTTAATCTACGATAAACCGATGCCTGCCAAGGAAGTTACTCCTGAGAAAGATGTTATTTCAAGGTCGCAGTGCAAGTTAATTCTGATCCAACATGAGGAACTTTCGAACGAGAAAAACGATAACTGATACTTTTTCGCTCGCGGCGAACGCGGAAAATTTATACCGGCTCGAACCGCTCGGAGGTACGAAAAAAACTGCGCAGACACATAACCTCTCATCGCGTCACTACCGAAATACTTCTCCCGCGTCAAGTAAAATACTTGTTTCGCGTTGTTTAGCATGGAAGCGAATATTCTTGTCACAGTTTTTAGGTTTAGCGACAACATACAGGCACTTTAAAACGAGAGAAAGCGACAATAAACTGTAATAAACAATCGCGATCGTTCCCACCAGTTCCCACCGGTTTGACACTTGTTGATACTGGAGCTTTTAGATTTGCGCGTGCGCGAGTTTTTGACTCGCTGAACTCGCTCGCGCGGAAATTTCAAACGAAGCAATACTGCTACCGCCTATGAAATATTTTTTTCTTAGAAATTAAAATGGATAAACAGTTCAAATTTTTCAAAATAGACTTTAATTTCTACAGACTGGCAACTTCGAATTTTTTTCGAAAATTTCCCATGCTGATAAGGACTCACTTTTCAGAAAATCTTTCAAAACTTTCGATGCTTAAAAAGCATCTTCGAATTTTGTGTGTATAATATAGACAACTTTTAATCTATCATCATCTGCATAATTAACAAGCTGATGAATGAAAACAATTTGCAATTATTCCAAAAAGTTGGAGTCTTCAAAAATGAGACAACAGCAGTACCACACTTTCCAATTAAGGGACGTTTTTGTACCTGAAATGAGGACGTAGTACATATCTTTATATCTAGTATTTTTCGCGAAATGATGAAGAAGGATGAAAAGTTGATAACAAAGCCTTGTATCAATTGGAGTATATAATAATAATGGTGGTGAATCCACGGATGCGAAGTGGATATTTTCCGAACTGAAATGCATATCTTGCAGTACCTTCTATTACGGGCGAATAATACGGTCAATTTACATCCATCCTTTTTCGCAACAAAATATGAGAGGGCTGTACAATGAAACGGATCATAAAACGAAACGCATTGATTTTCTGGAAAAATACAAAGGCTCTAGTGGTACGTTATTTTCCAGCATATTTAGTGCTGGAAATGCATATGTAGTGCTTTACCGTCCATGTAAAATACGTTGTTTTACATGCAAAAGGTGCACCCTTAGAGAACGACTACCTATATTTAAACTATATAAAATCTATAAACGACCTATATGACATACATAGCACCTATAAACGCCATATAATTGAGATATATTTGGCATATTTATGACGTCTTTATGACCTATAAACAACATATATATGCCATGTACGTTACTCCTAAATTTACAAGTAAGCCACATATATCTTAACTCCATCTTACCTCCATCGGCTCCATCTGGCCTATATTGTCTTCATATATAACCTATATAAACCAATGCACGCACATATAGATGGGAGCGTTGCATATAGGTCGTTTAGTGTCTTATATATCTCGTTTATAGGTCATGTATACATGTTTTATATGGAAATTATAGGTCAATTATAGCTCACCTATATAAGTTACATATAGGTCCTTTATAGATCTTATATATGTCGAAAGGTCGTCGTTCTCTAAGGGCAATTTTTCATGTTTCACATTTTTCCGATTCATCAACTTTTTTACTTCGGTGTGGTGGAAAATTATGCCAAGGAGAGCTCACCAAGTGAACAAAGGAAGATAACCAACTTGCAAAAATATGACTTTTGAATCCATATTTTATTGGCAATCGAGAATTTTCAATAGTTTACATGAAAAATAAATAAAACGTATGAAAGTACGCCGTGATTTCCTAAACCAATTCAACATCGCACGATCGAATTCACAAGTATGAAACGACTGACAAAATAAACGTTCCGTTTTCTCAACCTCGAACAGGCAACGTATATATTACAATTGAACTTCGCTAGAAGCGTCAAATTTCATCAATTTTCTTTCCTCGTAAGTTGACATTCCGACGATAACTATGAAATCATTATCCCTATTACATATTATACAACAGTACAAGTGCTGCTCGAAACATAGGTAAATTCTTCTTTTCTTCAGGCTTTTATAATACACACTATCGATACAAAATTAATTATCCGTCATTGATCATCTCCAACTGTTTTCTATTATGCCAAAAAAATAATTTTCTCATCACCGAGTAGTATAGAGTATTCCGCGAAAACTTAAGAGAAACGGTAATCCCATCGGGAGACTTGCATTTTCGGCTGTAAAACGATTTTGAATTGTTGCGTACTATCAAGTTATATGGATCAAACTCTTCCACTGTCAAACAACGAGGATGGTTGATATTTCTGATACGTGTCAAGGAATTCTCAAATTTTTCTGTAATAAGTTGTATTTTAATTAAATGCAATTTTACTAAGCTGCGTTATTGAATTGACATGACTTTTAATTGAAGAAACATGAAAGCCAAGATTCTATTTTTGACGTAAATCATCCATGTTTCGTGTGAATGCATAAATATACGACAGGTTCAAGAATATCAACAACCTTACAAACATGCTCGATATCCCTCACACACACACGCGCACTTATCGAATAAATATATCTCGTTTTATTTTGCTTCTTCAATCTGTGGATCATCGATCTTTGTTTTATCTAATCAGTCTTTGTGAATTCTCTTGTGGCTCGACAAAACTTGACCTTTTCGATCCGGCTTAGTCGCGTGTACAACAACTTCTTCCAAGCTATTGCGCTCGAAAACCGATTGCCATGCTTCGATACAGTTTCATGTTTCAAGTTACAATTTTTCGGGCTTCTCCAAAACGACCACCCTCCAAATATCCGTTCGCTGTTAGGATTTCCACATTTGAATTGTAATCAGATTTGAACTGGAACTGTTACCAGTGTTGCCAGTTTAGGGGTTTTCCCCTAAATTTAGCGTTTTTCAGGCTGTTAGGGGGAATTCTAGGGGACAAAACTTTTAGGGGGAAGTTTAGGGGGAACAATTTTTTTAGAGGGTTGATATTTCAAGTTTTCTTCGCTAAAAATTGGAGGGAATTGGAGAAGAATTTTTTTACTCGATCTGATTCGATCGCAGATATTCTCACGTTGCTTCACAGCGCTTTACGTAAATTTTCAACGATTTCGAAAGTTTTCAAAAATTTTTAAAATTTTCAAAAACTTCAAAAATTTTCAACGATTTAAATAACATTCCTAAAAGTTTTAAAAACATAAGAAAATTTTACAATTCCACAAACATTCCGAAAATTTGTAATTTTTCAAAAATTTCCCAAGTTTACAAAAATTTTATAATTTTCTACAAATTTTTCAAATTTTCGGAAATATTAAAAATTTCATTACATAAATTTCTGGAAACTCTCAAAATTTTCGGAATTTGAAAAATTCACAGAAAGTTGAATATTTTCGCAAATTAGCCACGCTCAATTTTCGAATTTATCTGAATACCTCAAAATTTTCGAATTGTTTAAAATCTTTGAGGATTTTGAAAATAAAATTGTTGAGATTTCGAAAAATTTACGGAATTTTCATATTTTCTAAAACATTCAAAGATTTTTCGAAAATTTTCCAAATTCAACCAAATTTCACAATTTTTCGATTATCTCATGAATTTTCGAAAATATCAAAGAATTTCTCATGATTTTTAAAACTACAGTGGTGTCAGTGTAAAAGATATCAAAATATAGTACCCAACATTAAACAAAATTTTTTTTAGGGGGAAGTGACGGATTTTAGGGGGAAATAGCACTCTATCTGGGGGGGGGGGGGGGGCGTTGGCCACCTGGCAACACTGAAACTTCGAAACAATCAAAACTGCTTTTCCAACACAACGAATCAACATTTCGAGGGGAGTTTATTCTTCAAACCGCACAAAAACCGTTGGGCTCTGTCAGAAATTGAATGGTAAAAATGAGAGAAACAACGTCCTAGATTCGCGAAGAAGCGCTTGCGTTTGAAATTTGGTGAACGAGTATCGATACATCATTTTTTTCCATAGGCTGTAAAAACGTCTGAGATTCGAGTACGAAAATCTAGGGGATTCGTTAAAAGCACCGTGCTCGGAAAGAAAACGCACGATCTTAGTTACATAAAAGCACAATCAACTCTTGGACTATAAAAAATAGAAAACAACTATTACGAATCGAAAAAACAAACAGACGAAGTGAGCTAACTGTGACGCGCTACTGGTCCACCATACACAGTGAGCTCGAGCGGACGACGAAATACCGGACGCCGATTTCGCGTCCCGTACTTGGTCGTAGCCATTCAACTTTTCTCGTTCGAGACTCGTCACTCGACGCGGTTAAAACAAAAGTTGCACGTTAACATTCCCCGTAAGCCACTCACTGATAAACGTGACGCAACACAAACACATCGATAACTCTTTTTTTTCTTCTTTCAGACGCTACATGTTTTTCAGTAAAACTGTCTCGATAGGCAGTAAAAAATAAAACAACTATCTTACACGACTTTCGATTGATTCTTTCGCGTTGTAGAGTCACGTCGAGTACAAGTATGTAAATATTTATATAGTATATACTTATGATTTATATAAAAATTCATGCCCCTCCTCTCGGCGGTTATTTACACTTAGGAGATTATCGGTGGTAAGGAAAATTCTCAACTTGCTTAACAAACTGAGTAAAACCAGTGAAAGTAATAAATACGGAAATGACGTGATTTATGCGCACAAAAAAAAGTGGGGATTGACTGCAAAATTTAACCATCCAAAGGTAATGTACAGCATCATGGATTAGTGTTGTTGATATTTGGGTCAAGTTTAAAATATCATCACAGTATTTGAGTAGAAATATCGATATTAATAACGTGATACTAAAATGATTATACTCCCGATTATTTTTCAAAATAACTGCATATTCGTATTACTCTGTTCCTTTTTTTCAAGCTTTGTTACTAATATTCGAGAATGTGGGCATTTTCTGGAAAATAATCAAAAACTTGGGAAAATTCATTTGAAATATTTCAACAGTTGACATGAACTTAAGAATTTCAATGTATTTTTCAAGCATTTTTTCGTTTTCAAAAATCGTGTAAAATGCATGTCCAAGATTTTGCACTATTTCACTCTGATTATAAACGTCCTCGACACTTTGAAAAAATGTGGTGAAAATTTGCAATGGTTGAGATTATTTCCGAGTGTTATGAATATCACTATGTACTTTCGGGCTTTTTTAAATGTTTTTTCACGTTATTAAAAAAATTTTTCAAAACTTGGGATATTACAATAAATGTGGAATTCACGAAATTTAATTTATAATTGCGTATCACAAATATAATAGATAGATAAAATATCAACAACCCCGGTGATGCAAAAATAATAACTAGAAAACGCAACGAAAATGTCCACGTCAGAAAGCAAAAAACTCGAGTTCGATAATCGAGACGGCCATTTTTGAAAAAATGGCAAGTAATTCATAGAGGACTATAAGTGAAAGTGAAAGATGAATACAAATCGGCCGCAACTACCTAACAACACATTCGTCAAAGTCAAAAACGAAGATGATAAAATAGTTAGAAATAGGTTAAAACATAGGCGGTGACTACTACATAAATCACATTCTCTTTGTCTCCATCCCCGTCGAAAGTGCACAACTGAATAAATTCCGCTCTCTTAGTTTTCTCTTTCTCGCGCGCTTATCACATACACATCTTTGCGCTAATTATCACAAAATTACCGCACACGTACACCGGTTAAGAACTACGCCTACGACTAGCTGATGAGGCCTGCGCGCATGTTTCCCAAAGCGGTCTTAGAAAAACATCTCCTCTCTCCTCTTTCGTCTCGGAAAGTCTGGCAGGAAAGGCCTCTATCCAGTTGTTCGATTTGTATATTATTTCTTCTTTCCACATATACACTAGAAATATACACTGAAACGACGTTTCGAACGTTCCAACTAGAGCCACGTTTCATGCCCTGGTACAAAAAAGGTGCTAATGACGCTAAAAGAAAAAGACGCGCAACGACGACGACATTCGATGGTCGTCCTTGTTAAAGCGAAGAAAGAAAATGCGAGCTACTTGGACTTTAAGGGCACGCCAAGTACCAATGACCTCGATTTCATTATTTCCAACCTGAAATTTACAGTTTTGGGTCAGTTATTGTCTACACAACATTTTCATATCAGTGCTTTCAAATTCGGAGATTGCGACATCAGGAGCAAAAATGGACTCGGCGATTTGAATCGATGAAAGTCTCAAGTTAATCCCTCAAAAATCAATTTACCCACTGCAGGATTTTAAAATTTGTTTACGCGACTCTAATCTCAAAGGTCTTTTTCGGTCCTCGTCGCGTAAAATACAGTACCGCCCATTCGGGCAAAAGCTGATTTTACCGAAACGATTACAGTCCTCGGCTTCGCCTCGGATTGCAACTCTTCGTTTCGCAAAATCAGCATTACTCCGAATGGACGGTAATGTACTATTAAAAATGAATCGCATCATTTTTTATTCCCAAACAGATACAATATTTCGGCAAAGTGGTTTCCAGGATGATGACATAAGTCGTGGAGATAGATCCTCACCTTAGTCTAAAAAAGGTCCGAGAATCGTTTCGCGTTACTGCTCGGCCGCCGGGCCGTTTTCCGAGGCGGGGTGAGTTTCACCGGGAGGCGTACCGTCGTGCGAATTCGCAAAGTGCGGTGTCGCCGGCGTCGCCGGTTGCATCTGGGGCGTTCCGGTGGGCGCGTAGATGAGCCGATAGCCAGCGGGGAGGAAGAATCCACCAGGAGAGGCATACAAGCTGGTCAGGGGCAGCGGTGCCTCGCAGTAATAACTGGCTGTGTTACTCGCGAGGGCGGGGGCGGCGGCGGCGGCAGCAGCAGCAGACGTCGTCGGGGTGCTTTCCATCGTCGTCGAGAGGACGGACCCGAGCTGGTACGGGACGACGCCAGTCGAAGACGACGGTCCCCCCTCCGCCGCGATTCCGTCGGCTGGAATGTTCTGGTTCGACTCGGAAGGCACTACGGATACGGGTATGACGTAAGCGTGAGGGGGCGGCATGCCCGGACCTTGAGGTTGCGGACCTTGCCTCAGTTTTTGAGTCGCCAGCCGCAGCGTCTCTTCCGTATCCAGCGAGTGGTTGAGCACGCGCTGAAGCGGCGTCTGCGGCGCCGTGCTGAACATTACGCAATCTTCGAAACACGGTTGCCTTGTTTGACCTTCAATTGCAAACGTCATCCTTCTCATTACTCGTCATTTTTTTCGACAGGTCGATAGTTTGCGAATTCCTCAACTTTTATAACAAAATTTTATAGTTTGATATCATTTACGTGTATATTTCCTTATTTTAGTATTTTGATTAATGGATTCCAGTTTTGCAATGCATTAACTTATCGATTTTTTAATTTTTGTGTATTGTAATAATATTTGAATAAAAAAGGTTTGAAAAATTACCCTTTCGAATTTCAGAATTTGTACCTATAACCCAGAATCTCCGAAATTCCAAGTTTTTGATTTTAGACTTTCAATTTCTGAAATTTTGAGATCCAGAGAATTTAAGTGATTTTGTTAGCAAAATTCAGAAGATGTGAACTTCGAAATAACTTGCTAAGAAAGAGAAATTTCGCTCCGTT
>JAPYZK010001587.1:0-29550 GCA_030522785.1 Platygaster equestris | reverse complement strand
CAATTTCGTCTCTAAATGAGGAAGTGAAATTTTTCGTTAGCACTTTTCAGGGCTTTTTATTGAGAATTCGATAAAAACTCACTGGATCATATTTGTAGACCTTAAATTTTTCTTTACTTTTTGTTTGAACATTATTCGTGTAGAGTTTACAGTTTTGATTTTAAAGCATCTCGAAATTGGTCATTTCATTTTGTCAACTTCTAACACGTGGGTAAATCCCACAAAATGTCATTAGACAATGCCAAAAACCAGTTTGGCAAGCCTTTAGTGAAGTTTCCAATGAATTCCAACTTCTATCAAACCATTTGTTTGTGTGAAACCATTTGTTTATAAAAATAGATCCTGTTAAGAGATTGAATAGAGGAAATACATTATTTACATATAGCTGTTAAACTCATTTGAATGAACAATAGATATTAAGTTGATTGTTAAAACGATCTTTTTGCCTACTTTTTTCAATAAATTTGAATGATAAATGAAAAATGAATCCCTTAATTAACAAATTGATTCTTCACTGGAAAAATACTTTTAAGAATCCTGAAAAAATCATCAAGTTCTTATGTGTACTAAATATGAATATAGTAAGTAACTCGATCATTCAATGTATTTTTCGGATAAATCGACTATACATTAGTACTCAGTGTTTTGATAATGATTATACTATCGTCTGCACCTTTTGCGCTGCTGGATTATTCTGATTTTTTTATTTGACCAAATATTAGACGAAGTAATCCAGATACGCGAAAAGCTGCGAGAGATGAAATTATTAGTGTAAAAGTAAGATATTGCAATGAAATTTTCGCTTCATTCAAAGCATAAATGATAGAGTAACTTACGATTATATAACTAACATTTAGTTTATTGAACTTACATTTAGTACATAATATGCATGTAGATAAGCTGGGTGATTTTTTATGGATTCCTAAAAGCGTTTTTACATTTAAAAATTAATTTGTTATGAACAAAGTAATTTATCAGCAACAATTCATTTTAAAAGGTCTGGTAATAATCGTACTCAGAATTTATTGTTTATTACCATTCGTTGAACAGTTAAATGTGCTAATGTATTTTTCACTTGGTTTGTCAATAGGATTCATTTTCATAAACAAATGGCTTGGTGAGAAGTGGAAAATCCATCATTTTCTTTGGATTTAAACATTACTAAAGACTTTGAAATAAAGAACGCTCCGAAGCTCGGAATGACGGCGTTATACGGAGCATACGCACTCGCAGGAAAGTTATTATTATGAATAAACTATGTTGATCTACCAACTTTTTCCCACTAATAAAAGCTTTACAAATATTATGGAGTGAGTTTTTATCGAATTCTTAATAAAAATCCCCAAAAAAGCGGAATAAAAATTTCACCTCATTTGAAGACGAAATTGAGTAATAACTTCGTAAATAAACAATACATTGGAAAATGACATTTTTTGTAGGGTATTTTTTCCTTAACAATATTGATCTCTTCACTATTTGCAAAAAAGTGGAAAGAACACGAGATAATATGAAAAAACTAAACCACCCCTTCAATTTAAGATGGCGGTACGTTCCCCCAAGAGTAGCATCCCTACTTTTTGAATTTAAGCTCACTAGAGGTCCCCCCACCATATCCCAAAATATCTTTCCAACACAAATTTTTTTTTCTCTTCCACTAATTCGACTGGACTAGTGGAAAAGTGCAGTATCATCGGTTTTTTGAGATTTTTTCAAAGACGGGAAAAGAATTGTTCATGGGAGTTTGAGAGTTTTGGAATTTGGGATTTCTGTATATTACTTTGGGAGAGGGTGACAAAGGGAAATTAGAACATGTTCTACACCCCCCCCCCCCCTTTTGCAAAATTAACAGTATTTGAAAGATGTTTGGAATTTTGAAAACTTGTAGGGTGTCCAAAAATTAGAAATATAGGAAATGGTCATGATTTTGATGATTATTAAATTTTGCGGAATTTTCACGATTAGTATTATTTAATTTTTTTCAATTGGAGGTTTTTGAACTTGTTAGAATTTTTGGAACTTGTGAAATTATGGGAATTTGGGGAAGAATCGAAACTATCTGAATTTCGGAAGTTCTCGAGAATCTAAGAAATTTCGGAATCATGAAAATATTCAAAATTTACGAAACTCTAAAAATTTTAATATATTCGAAAATTGTACAGGATGGTGGAAACTTTAACGATTGAAAAAAGTGAGAAGATTGTGAGAATTCTGAAAACTTTTGGAATTTCAGTATAATTGTATTATTCGGAATACTCTGAAGTTGGAAAATTTTTCATGTTCTTGGAACTTCCATAATTTTCAGAATCTCCAGATTTTTCAGAATTATATATAATTCCAAATTCTCAAAATTTCTTGAAGTTTTAGAATAAATCAAATATTCAAAATTAACAAAACTTCGAAAATTTTTCGAAATTATTCAAATTCTCAAGATTTTCAAGATTCTGGAGATTTCTTGGAATGAAAAATGATGAAAATATTCGAAATCTCCGCAAAACTAAGAAAATTGTCATATTTTTCATGAATTCCATTATTATCTGAATTTTTAAAATTCTTGAAATTTTCTGAGAAATGCAAATTATCTGAATTTTTGAATTTCCCTCAATTCTACAAATTTCAGCATCATGAAAATATTTAAAATGCGCAAAATTTTTAGAATTCTCATACTTTTGAAAATTTTACGAAATGGTGAAAATTTTATCCAAATAATCCTCAAAAACGACATCACTTCTGAAGTTCTGGAAACTTTCGAAATGCCAGAATAATTATAACATTCGAAATACTCTCAACTTTGAAAATTCTTAAAACTCTTCAAACTTTTATAATATTCAAAATTATCGGAAGTTTCAGAATTATCTGTGTTTTCAAATTTGTCAAAATTTTTCAAAGTTTCAGAGTAATTCAAATATTTAAAAGTATCAAAAACTCAACAATTTTTCTAATTTTCCAAAATACTCAATGTCTTCAAGATTCTTGATATTTTCTGAAATCAGCAAATTACCAAAATAATTAAAATTTCCAAAACAAGGAAAATTGTTATATTTTCCGCAAATTTCATAATTATCTAAGTTTTCGAAGTTCTTGGAATTTGCAAAAAAATCGAAATTATCTTAATTTCTAAATTTCTTGAAAATTTAAGAAATTTCTATATCATAAAAATATTCAGAATTTGCGAAACTTTGAAAATTCTCATATATTTAAAACGTGTACAAAATGGTAAGAATTCGAATAATTTCCAAAAATGTCAACATTTTCAGAATTCTTCAAACTTTTAAAATACCAGAATGATTAAAATATTCAAAATACTCTAAACTCGGAAAATTCTTCAAATTCTTGAAACTTTTATGGTTTCCAAAATTTTTAGAATTTTCTGAATAATTTATATTTTCAAAACTTTCAAAATTATTTAAAATTTCAAGATAATTCGAATATTCGAAATAATCAAAACTTCGACAATTTCTCAAGATTCCCGAAATTCTCAATATTCTAAAGATCCTTGAAATTTCTTGAAAAAATCTAACCATCAAAATATTTGAAATCCTCAAAATTAAAAAAATTGTAATATTTTTTATATATTTCATAATTCTCGAAATTTCCCAAATTCTAGAAATTTCCGAAAAAAACAAAACTATCTCAGTTTTCAAATTTCTCATGAATCTAATGAATATCAGAATCATGAAAATATTCTGTAACATTAACGAAACTTTGAGATTTCTCATATGTGTTTGAAAAATTTGCGAAACAGTAAAAAATATAACAATTTTTCAAAATAGCATAATTTTTGAAATTCTGAAAACTTTCGAAATGCCAGAATAATTGGAATACTCGCAATATTCTCAACTTGGAAAATTCTTGAAATTCTTAACATTCCTATAATTTTCGAAATTTCAGATTGATCAGGATTGCATGTATTTTCAGGATTTTCAAAATTTTCTAAAGTTCCAGGATAATCCGAACATTCAAAATTATCAAAACTTCGGAAATTTTTCAAGATTTCCAAAATTCTAAGGATTTTCAAGATCTTTCAAATTTCTTGAAATCACCAAATTACCGAAATATTCAAAATCCCCAAAACCAAGAAAATCGTCATCTTTTTCATAAATTCCATAATTATCCAAGTTTTCAAAATTCTCAACATTTTATCCAAGAATCACAATCCAAAAGACCTCTCAAAATTGCACACACTGTTCTACTGGTCAAAATACTTTTGTTCTCATTACACAAACCGGTCGAAAAAACGGATATTTTCCGCAAAATACGGAAACCAAGACAGCGCACCTAAAATACGGACATGTCTCTATTACAATACACGTCTAGACACCCCATTTCGGCATGTCCTTTCAATTTTGATTCTTCGCACATTTATTCCTCCAATCGTTTCCTTCAACATTCGATAAATCTGTAATAAAGAAGCACAGAAAAGTTGGTTTGCTACAGCCAACCGAACATATAGTAGAGATTTCGCCAACCAACTTTTCATTTGTGCGTACCAACTTTTGACTAGCTGTACCAAATTTTTATTCAGCTGAAACGCATTTCTGGTCGCTGGTAATAAAATTTGGTTCTCTCTACCAAACTTTCGAATTGGTTAAATATCTACCAAATGTTTGCTTAGCTGTACCAAACGACTTTTCAGTGAGAAATAAACGCCGAAAAATTCATAAAAAAAAAACTTCCCAAAACGTCGTCTCGCAAATCGAATTACATTTGGAAAGTCGCGAGGAAATTTCATGCACGACTCGAATGCGAATCGCGATGCAGGTTTATTCGTCGTCGAGGGTAAATATCGAAAGTAGGTATTAAAGTGTACACAAAGCTCGAGAAAAAAGCGAAAAGCCAACGCGAGAAGGCAGCGTTTGTCGGCGAAACGGCGAAAGAGGTCGGAAGCATATTATTGCGACACGGGCGCAGTTTTTGAAGCTTTCGCTCCATTTCACAAGAGTAACGAGTAGAATTTGCCTTTTGTTACGAAAATTCGCGAACAATGCATCACGCTTTGCAGTTAATCGAGCCAAGGAGAAAAGGCTTTTTCTACTGTCCGTCCATAAATGCTCAATCATAACCAAAGGGAGACGAGTCTATAGAGAGATAATTATTAATTAAAAATAAAAAGACAAAACTAAGACAACTGTCATATTTTTCATAAATTATATAACTATAGTTCCACATTCTCGAAATTTCGAAAAAAATCGAAAATAATCAAATTTTCGAATATCTCGAAAATGTAAGACATTGTAGAATCATGAAAACACGCAAAATTCACTAAATTTTATATATTTTCATATACTCTAAAATGTTCCCAAAATAGTGTAAACTACAACAATGTTTGAAAATGGCAGCATTTTCAAAATTCTGAAAACATTCGAAATTCCAGAATAATTGGAATATTCGAAATACTCTCAACTTGTAAAATTTTTGAAAATCTCTAAGTTTTCATAATTTTCGAAATTCCAGATTGATCAGAGTAATTTGTATTTTTTGAATTATTCAAATTTTTCAAAGTTTCAGGATAATCCAACTATTGAAAATTATCAAAACTTCGAAAATTTTTCAAAACTGAAAAATTCTAAAGTCAGTCCCACACTTTCCAGGTGTGACTATTCCAAGCTTTTTTCTACTATAAAACATCGACTTTCGTACATTTCAGCAGAAGGCTTATTATGTCATAAAATTAAAGGAGAATGATGGACCGTTCAAAAAGACCGTAAACAGCCAATAAAACGTATTCCGTCGTTAAAGTAGAAGCCAAATCCTCGATGCTCGCGTCGAATAGTGTTAATGAGAGTTGGCGCAATTTCCAGATTCGTTCTACGAGATATAACATAAAAAGTGTGCCGTTGCACTCGTGTACTCCATAGAATCTTTGCACTCTCTCGAGTGACAGAAAACGCTTCCACGCGTGTAATTACGAGTATGGAATTATTGCTCATCATTGCTCATCATAATGATAATAATCTAATGTACTTTGATTGATTCGATTATTTATTTGTCCCCTAGCCAGTTGAGGGCGACGTTTTCTCGTCGCTTTTTTGGAGTGACGACAAATTTCTCAAACTCATACACAATTTTTAGTTTTTCGAAAAACGTGAACTTATTTTCAAATGTTTCGAAAAAATAAAATTTCTAGAATTTTTCGAGAAACTCCAAATATTTGGAATTTTCGAACAATTTTTAACTCGATACATTCTGGAAAATTCTTGACTTCTTGTTATTTACTGAGAGATCAAAATTTTCGAATGTTTAAATAAAAATTGCAGTTTTGAAAATTAATAAAAACATACAATTTTAAAATCTTCCGAAAAACTAAGGATATATATTTTTTTGGAAGGACACACCTTTTTCAGAATTTCTGAAAAAATTAAAGATTGTCAAGCTTTTGATAAAACTTGGAATTTTTGGGAAACTTGAATTCTTATTAAATTTTTTATAAAACTCAACATTTTTCAATTTTTGTGGGAAACATAAAATTTTCACAATGAAAAGAAATCTGAGTTTGTTTATTGTTTCCTGGAATGAACAATTTCCAGAATTTTTATGTAACTCTAAATGTCAAATTTTTCGAAAAACCCAAAATATTCGAATTTGGAGAAAAACTTGAAATTCGAAAATCTGTTGTTGGACTGCAAATATTCGAATTTCCGAAAAACTTGGAATTTTTTCATTAAAAAAAAAATTAAAATTTAGAATCGTTTCCAGAAACTAACAATTTAGTGAATTTTCCTTAAGACTCTAAATGTAAAATTTTTCAAAAAACTCAAAATGTTCAAACTTTCAGAGAAACTCGAAAATCATGAATCTGTTGTAAAGCTACAATTTTCTAATTTCCGCAAAACTTGAAATTTTTTCATTGAAAAAATTAAAATTGAAGATTGTATCCAAACTAACAATTTTCGAATTTTTTATAAAAATCTAAATGTGAAAATTTCCGGAAAACCCAAAGTATTCAAATTTTCAGAAAAACTGGAAATTCGCAAATCTGTTGTAGAACTCGAAATTTTTAAAAAATTTTAAATTTTGATTTTTTCATTAAAAAAAAAACTTGAAATTTTTCAAATGTTTCTAAAATCCAACAATATCCAAATTTTTCATATAACTCTAAATAATGTGAAATTTTCCGAAAAACACGAAATATTCAAATTAAAAGAAAAACTTAAAATTCGCAATCTGTTGTAGAGCTACAAATTTTCGAATTTCCGAAAAACTCAGAATTTTTTCATTAAAAAAAAATGCAAATTTAGAACTGTTTTCAAAAAATAACAATTTTCAGAATTTTCATGGAAATCTAAGTGTAAAATTTTCCGAGAAACTCAAAATATTCAAATTTTCAGAAAAAATGAAAAGTCGAAAATCTGTTATAGAACTACAAATTTTCGAATTTTATAAAAACTCGGAATTTTTCCATTAAAAAAAAACTCGGAATTTACAAATGTTTCTCAGATACAATAATTTCCGAATTTTTCATGTAACTCTAAAAAATGTAAAATTTTCCGAAAAAACCAAAATATTTCAAATTTAGGAATAACTCAAATTCGCAAATCTATTGTAGAACTACAAATTTCCGAATTTCTGGTGAAACTTAGTATTTTTTCGTTGAAAAAACTCAAAATTCGCGAATGTTTCTAAAATCCAACAATTTTCAAAATTTTTGTAAAAACTTGAACATTTTAAACTTCTCAGAAAACCTTATATTTTCGAATTCCATAAAAACGTTATTGAATTCAAAAAATGTCTGAGAAACTCATTATTCTTGCTTTTCATTATTCTTGCTAATAATTTGTTTATTTTCCGCATGGATTTTCCAACATTTTCAAGTGTCTGTCTAATTGTTATGAACGCTGAAAAATTCAAACATTTTGTTGAAATTATCTTTTCTACATGTAGAGAAGATAATAGAAAAGAAAATGTTTACGTGGAGAACCTCAACATAACAGGAGATATATCCGCTGATGTGCTCAGCTTGTGGCAATAAGAAGGGTAGAAGGTCTTGGAGGCATCAGGGGTTTTCTTTAAGATGGTCACCGTTTTGGAATGAGATTGTTTTTATGTCGTTGATAAGGATTTTCGTAAAATGGTTTAGGGAGATTTACCATTCGGCTGGGGATGATGGGATGTTTTCATGGTGGTTCTATTATATGTATTTGAGTTTTGAAGTTTTGGAGTTTCAGAAATTCATGAGATTTGGATAATTTTAAAGTTTTTAAATTCTGAGTTTCGGAGAAATTCAGAAGAATTCGAAAGTCATGGAGACTCCAAAAATTATTCAGTTTCCAAACTTATAGAAGTTTGAGACATTTCAGAGAATTTCGAAAAAATTCGACATTTTTGAATTTTGAAATTTAAAAGATATCCAAGAATATGAAAATTGTAAAGACTTCTGGAGTTTTTAGGATAAAAAGATCTAGATTTTTCAAAGTTTCTCTACTCAAGAATTTTAAGAACAAAAGGTTTCAAAACTTGGGAAAATATACAATTTTTCATCCTAAAAACTTCAGAATTCTTGGAAATTTTCGAATGCTTAATTATCTTCTATATCCCGGGATTCGAAAATTTCGAAATTCTTTGAAATTATCTGAAATCCCTAAAACTTCTATAAGTTTGAGAACCGCACAACTTTCGAAGTCTTCATGACCTCCAAATTCTTTTGAATTCCTCCGGAACTCAGAATCTCGAAACTTCAAAATTCTCCAAAACTTATAAATTTTGGAACTCCGAAACTTTAAAACTCTTCGGAATTTTACAAAGTCTCAAACAAAAATTTTACAAAGTCGAAAACGTCAAAAAATGCTGGAATTCAAAACTATGATATTCTTTAAAACTTTCGATCTCGTTAAAATTCATCAGAACTTCAAAATCTCAAAATTTGAAAACTTTATTATCCCGACATTCATAGAATTCAAAACTCTAAGACTCTTGGTTCCAAGTTGTTCGAAATTCTTCAAAACTATCAAAGTGTCTCAAACATATAAGAATCCCAAAGTTAACAACTTCAAAACTCGGTAAGACTCTCAAATTCTTAGAAATTCGTCACAACATCGAAATAGCGAAACTAGAAAACTTGAAGATTCTCCAAAACTTCCAAATTCCAAAACTCGGAAATTTCAAAAATTTTCATGACTTTTGAAAATTCCCGTCTCAAAACTTCGAAAGATCCTGAATCTTCCGAAATTCCGATTCTTCCAAGCAGTAAAACTCAGATACTCTTAAAAACTCCCGAAAAATCCGAAACTTGAAAAATTCCAAAACTTGCTTATTTGAAAACTTCAAAATTCTTCAAAATGTCTCAGAACTTCTAAATTCCGTCAATCCAAATCTTCGATATGTCTGAAAACGTCGAAAATTTGGAACTTTATGATTCTGCATAACTTCGATCGACACGTTCTCCTCGAAATTCCCAAACTTCGAAACTCTCTAACTTCAGGACTTTAATACTCTTCAAAACTCCAAAATTCTCCAAAATGTTCAAAATTTTCAATAAATAAGAATGAGTCACGTGAAAGTAACGAAAATTTCGTTACTCGTTATCACGTGAAAAGTAACTAGTTACCGTTATCGCTACTCTGTCATGAAAGTGACGCGTTACGTTATCGTTACATCTAAAAATGTAACGTTTCACAGTAACGCGTTACATGTAACGCGTCACTTACAAACCGTGCATTAAGCAACGTTCAACATTCATATCTATATTTTCGCGGTAATTTCTCCACCGCCCATATAGCAAGAAGCTTGATTTAAGTTCAAATGGTTATACCCGTTGATCTCATAAATAAATAAATAAATAAATAAATACATAATTGTGTAACGCAAGTTTCTACAGAAAAAAATCCAGTGAAAAAAATGCATGTAAATCACAGGATTCTGGATAGCCGAAGATGATCGTATTTTTTTGCCCAAAATAAATCACAACTGTGAAACCATTGGTGATACAACTTTTCTAGCTCCTTATAATGACATGACTTTGTCGGTAAATAATTGGGTTTCGCGGCGTCTTCGTCTCGCTCGTAAATAATAGTGTTTACTAACAGGTGTTCCTCTCCTGGGAAATCCGTGAAAGCGCAAGGAAGGGTGTTTTCTCATTAAATTTCCAGAATAATCGCATTAAGCTGCATGTTACATGAGAAAATTATTAAAATATCCCGCATCTTTTACTTGGTTAAAGTGATGTATGTTAGACATCAATTTTCTCCAAATCATTGTAACATCTTTCGTAAAACAATGCTCGTATCCTGAAAGAGTAATTTTCATAAGAAAAAAGAAGATAAAAACGGTGCAAAAATGGTGCATTTAAGTTTCTTATTGAACAGCAAAACATTTAAAAGCTCGTTCCGTAGTTCGACAACTCGAAATATGCCCAAAGCTGATTAGAGAAACTTGCGCTTCGATAGCTACGTGATTGGATCGTCCGAAACATAAGGGCGCCTCTCGAAGCGAACAAGATCCCGCCAATTATTGCTCAACTTCTCGCCAATGCAATTTCGCGTCGAGAAGATTATAACTTTGCAGGTTGAACCCAAAATTCGTCATGATACAGTCATTGCATTGTCACGTGGGTTGCGAGTTTGTGTCATGAAGAGATCCTTACAAATATTCGTATTAATATAGGAAATATGGTAAATCGATCGCAATTAATTTCATTTTTTTTACTCGAAAAACGAGTGAGTCATATTGGCAATTTTTGCTTAGATTTTCATACATTTTTCCTACTGATCTAGAATTAACCCTTGCAAGTCAATAAGGGTTCATTATGGGTAAAGGAGAGTTAAGGAGAGTTTACTCAGGAAAAAGTAGACTACTACTATTTCAATTATCTGTACGTTTTATTTCTTTATAATGTTCCGTGAAACATTATTAGTTAATATCAAAGTTACTTTTCCACACGAATGAAAATATGTTAGTTCGATTGTGCAAATGTCTACTGATGATAAAATTAGAAATATATTTAATGAAATACTTCATCATTTCTCCCACTAGTCGCACAATATACTAATTATCATGATAAAAGTAACGACAAAGTACCGAAACGTTACCTCTTATAGACAGTAACGGTAACAATCCATTTACTTTTTCAGAGTAACGTAAAGATAACAAGTTACATACTAAACCTGAGTAACGAAAACGTGACGCCCTCAAATTTCCTGAGTAACTTCCCAAACCCTGTATGGCGTGACAAAAAACCCTGAGATTCGTCCTCGAAATTCGACCAACGAAGGAAAAATGCAGCGTAGACATCTCGTTAGAAGCTCCGGGACATTTTCAAGCAATCGACATTTCCTTCGAAAAACATCGCGCGTAATTGCCTCCTCGGCCATTGAATGTCCGTCCGCGCGCATGGAAGTGGCCGCGGATGACTTGCCCTTTCGACGGTTCGGCGGGCGATAGCAGGATCGCGGAATGACTTACTTCTGGCGATGAGGTAACCAGGTCAGCACGCGCCGCACGGAACAGGTGTTCACGCGAATGCCGCGGTGGAAATCGCCGCGAAAAAAGCACGGCTCCTGTCCCTTCCACGAGACGAGCCTTTCTCTCTTTCCGTTAAACGCCCGAGCGGGCAAAAACAGGAATGCCCGGGAAGATATCGCGGGGAGCTTTTTCCCCGATCAATCATTCGACGTGCCCGCGATCATGGAAGAGCATCGGGGATTTCGCGGACAAAAAGCGCACGGAAAAATGTTTCTCGCGATAAAACGTTATTAATGGATGTCACCGAGTGGCGGATTGAAGATCAGGGCTGATGGCCTTTTTTGGGGCGCGAATTATGGCTAGGGCGTCCATATAGTGAGAACGATGAACCAGGACATGCTCAACTATCGAATTTTGGAGTACTAGGGCTGAATGGTCGAGATGACTGAAATTTTGTGAGGTTCATGAGTTTTTGATAATGATGACATTTTCGGAGTTTTTTAATTTTGCCGGATTTACGAATGTTCTGGAATTGTCAACGTTTGATGATTTTATTTTGTCGAAATTTTCGGGATTCTAGAAATGTATGGAATTTTTGAAACTTTGGAGATTTTAGAAATCTTTGGGATGTCAACATTTCTAATAAGTTTTGGAAGTCTCAAAATTTTCACGATTTAAAAATTTTTGAAAATTCTAGAGATTTTCGAGATTCGTTATTTTCTACGAATTTTGGAGGTTTCGGAATAACTAAAATAACTGAAATTCTCGAATTCCTTGAAATTATGGCTAAATATTCAAGATTACTGAAATTTGGGGAATTTCATGAGTTTTTGAAAACGATGAAATTTTCGGACTTTCTAAATTTTGCCAGATTCACAATTTTTTTGGAATTATTAACACTTGATGATTTTTTTCTATTGTTGGAATTTTCGGGATTCTAGAAATTTTTGGAATTTCCGAAACTTTGGAAATTTCCAAAATCTTTGGGGTGTCAAAATTTCTGATGAGTTTTGGAAATCTTAAAATTTTTAGAATCTTTGTAATGTTGAAATTTCTGATAAGTTTTGATAGTCGCAAAATTTTTACAATTCTTGATTTTTTGACAATTTCAGTGATTTACAAAATTCGTAACTTTCTATGAATTTTCGAAGTTTTAGAATAATGAAAATAATGTGAAATTCTCGAATTTTTTAAAAAAATAACCCAATATTCTAGGTAACTGAAATTTTCAAAATTCCACGAATTTTTGGAAATGCTAGAATTTTCAAAGTTTGCAAATTTTGCCGGATTCGCAAATGTTTTGGAATTATCAACATTAGACGATTTTTCTTGATTGTCAAATTTTTGGTATTCTATAGAGTTTGGAATTCCCAAAACTTTGGTAATTTCCAAAATATTTGGGATGTCCACATTTCTAATAAATTTTGAGAACTTCAAAATCATAACAGTTCTTGAATTTTTTAGAACTTTAGAGATTTTCGAAATATGTAACGTTCTATGAATTTCTAATGTTGCACGTTTTACGAATTTTCGAAGTTTCAGAATGATGAAAATATCTGAAATTCTCAACACTTGCCGAATCCTCAAAATGTTCACCAAATTCAACATTATCTATATTCCAAAATTTTCGAAATCCTTAGAATTTGATATAAGAAAGATTCCAAAAATATTCAGAACTCTCAAAATCAGACAAATTCCCAAAATTCCCAAAATTTCACAATAATCGAAGTACTTCAGCAAGTTTAGATGCAGTACATTTTTTTTCTTCCGAGTATCGTAAAATTTTCCACCGAAAATAACCTTAAAAGGAAAATTTTGAACCGTCGAGACGTTTCCTTGCTGAGACAGTGAAAAAAAAAGGAAATTGGCGCTCTCGCAGTGCAGCATTCAAAGGACGACTTTCCTTCGGACACGCTCGGTTTCGGATTCGCTCGCATGATTTATCGGTAAATATTTCGAGTATCGATGATGTATCGCGGGCGCATCGCTGTACAATGGGAATTATAAGATCCGTCGGCACTCGTAGAAAAGCCCGCGGCCAGATTGGTTTCACCGGTTTCCATAAACGCTCGTCTAGACATAAATCTTGGCATTTTTCACCGAGCACCGCGCTTCACTTAGAGAGTTACGTTTTACTCGGGATATCCTGAACGGTTTAGGTATCGCTGATTTGTTATGGGCGCTTTTTGCTTCACCTGATGTCTAGAGTGGATTCAATTTCTATTGGGACGAATCTATTTTTTAGATTATTTCTCGAATAATTCGGAACTCCGAAATTTTTCCCATTTTTGAATATTTCTGAGTTTTTCGGAATGTGGAAATTCTCGGATTTCAATATTTTATAACAATCCGAATTTTTCCGAATTTTTTGGAACATCTTGATAACTTCGAAATTTTTCAATATTTTTGAAATTTTCACATATTTTAGTAATTTTTGACTTTTTAAGAATTTCAAATTATACGAAAATTCTAAAATATTTCCGATTTTGCAAATTTTTCGACTTCCTCAATTTTTTTTAATTTTTAAATAATTCGAAATTCACGAATTGTTCATAATTTTTAAGTTTCTCTTTTTTTTCATTCTTTCGAACGCTTTGAAAATGTTCAAATTTTCAAATCAAATAATTTTCCATATTCTCAAAAAGAGCTCGAAAATCTCAGAAACTATCCATTATTTCCAAAATTCCGTAATTTTTAAGTTTTGAAGTCTATGTGCACTTTAATAAATCTTCGAAAATTTCAAATTATCCACAAATTCCAAAATATCGCCGACTTCGCTCATTTTCCGACCTTTTCAAATTTTCAAATTTTTCAAATAATTCAAAATTCTCTAATTTTATTCAAACAACTCTCAAAATTCGATATTTTCAAATTTTCTTTCAATAATTCTCGGATGTCTCAAATTATCATTTCCTTCCAAATCCAGCCAAATCGAAATTTAAAATCCCCATACTCAAAAAATTCCAAAAAATTCGTAACTCTACCCATATAAAATAAGCCCAGATGTTATCGTCCACTTCCACCGTATGTTCCAGAGACACTGCACATGCGACCTACGTTTTTTTTTTCTCTCTATTCAGAGGGAGTCATAAAAACCCGAGAAAACGTTCAATATAGCTCATATAAACTCGGCGATATCACTTTCTTCCATCGTAACACAGATGATACCGAAGTTGGCGTATCTTTCCGGGGTTAATGAATAACTGAATGATCAAGTCGGCGGATTCGAACAATCCCGCACGTAACTATGCCAGTTAATTGCCGATGCGTGAGCCAAGATACATAATATAACGCTGCGCCAGATACAAAGCAGCGAACAAGATGCTCGCGTGGTGCCAAGTAATAACAGCGAGCCCGATGGCTGTATTCAGACTGGAAAGGCTCAAAAGCGACTGATGAAACCGAGATTTTTGAAACAAGGGAAATAGGTTATTAGATCGTGTCTATATTGTTCACAGACTCTGCCCTCGTGATGGAAACATTTTATTACCCTGCGTTTCGTGCGTTCCTTTCGCAATCGGATTCCAACTAGTCCAATTTTCACCGAGTTTAATTTGTCAATTAATCATTTCCGACTGTAATCATCCGCACTTGATGATGCTGCATAGAAATAAGTGGCGGATTTTTCAGATTATGAATCTCTGCATTTTCGCGAGTACCGAAATATTGAATTCTTAGGGATCCCTAGCCAGTTGAGGGCGACGTTCGAAATAATTACACATTTTTATAATTATTAAATTCAAATTATCAGAATTTTTTAACATCTGGGATTTTTGTGAATTCTTATAATTTTAGCTGATTTTGGAATTCCAAATTTTCGAAATAATATGAATTTTGGTGATTCTGTTATTTATGAGAAATTCGGTGGATTTTACGGATTCCTCAAATTTTGAGGAACGTGACAATTTGTAAAGTTTTGGGAATTTCGAAAATTGAAGGCTTTGAAGAATTAGACGCCTGAAAAAGTTTGATGATTCCAAAAATTCCAAGTGTGAATTTATCGGTCGAAACATTTTTTTCAATTGTGAAAATTTTTCAAAAATTTTACAGGTCCGAAAACTTGGAAAATTGCCATAAATTATACAATTTCGATGATACCAAAACATTTGCTTTTTAAATTCTTTAACTTTGATTTTTAAATTCTATTCATTTTTCGAAATCATACTTTTTTGATCATATCAAAACGTTTGTGAATAAAAAAATTTGAAAATATCGTTAATAAAAATATTTCCGAATTAGAAGCATTCTTCAAAATGCTATTAATTGTGAGTTTTTTATCAAAATTTCAAAATTTTAGTCGAATTTAGTCTACCTCAGTCAGCTGAGGGCGACGTTTTCTCGTCGCTTTTTTTGAGCGACGAAAAATTTCTCAAACAAATCCAAATTTTTAGAGATTTTTGATTTTTGATTTTCCATCTTTGTCTCGCATCAACTTGGAATTTCACATAAATCTTAAGAAATAGTTTTAATTTTCACACTTTTATCAAAACAAAAAACACATCAAACGACTTGAATTTTTCCCAGCGATAAAAAAGAGCAAATGATTTAAAGGTTGAGAATTTTGGAAAATTGTCATATCTTGAGATGTTTATAAATTTTAAGGGATAATAGAATTATAAGAATCATGAAAATATTAGCAGTTTTCGAAACTATAAGTAATTTATGAGAATAAAAAAATTTCGAGAATTTTGAGAACTTCAAAAATTTCGAGATATGGTACATTAAATATTTCCGAAAATTTGGAGATTTTCGGTTTTCATTTATCCTCTTTTTCTTGGATCAACTTGGAATTTCACACAAATCTCACGAAATATGTCTAATGTTCACACTTTTCTCAAAACAAAAAACATACTTAATGACTCGAATTAAGATAAAATGATTCGAGTGCTATAAATTTTTGAAAATTTCAATATTTCGAGACGTTTACTAATTTCGAGGAATAATAGAATCATGACAATAATGAGAATACTAGAAGTTTTCGGAATTTTGAGAAATTCATGAGAATCAAAAAAATGTGATAATACGGAAATTTCCTAAAATTTCGAGATTTTGAACATTTTAATTTTCGAATATTTTGAGATTATTGATTTTTATTTTTTTTTCTTTCTCTCGCCTCAACTTGAAATTTCACATCAATATCACGAAAAATGTATAATTTTCACACTTTTCTCGACACAAAAAAATATATATATATATATATATTAAATGACTTGGATCTTTCCTAACGATGGAAAACAGCAAATGATTTCAAGTTCAAAAGTTTTGGAACCTTTTTAAGACTTTTATAAATCTAGAGAAATAATATAATTATGAGAATTATGAGATTAATAGAAGTTTTCGAAATTTTGAGAAATTCATGAGAATTAAAAAAATGTGATAATATGGAAATTTCCGAAAATTTCTAGATTTTGAACATTTTCATTTCCGAATATTTTGAGATTATTAATTTTTATTTTTCTTCTTTCTCTCGCCAAAAAAAAAAAAAAAAAAAAAAAAAAAAAAAAAAAAAAAAAAAAAAAAAAAAAAAAAAAAAAAAAAAAAAAAAAAAAAAACATAAAATGACTTGGATTTTTCCCAACGATGGAAAGCAGCAAATGATTTAAAGTTTAAAAATTTTGGGAAATATAAAAATTTTGAGACTTTCATAAATTCAGAGGAATAATAGAATTATGAGAATTATGACAATACTAGAATTTTTCGGAATTAAGAGAAATTCATGAGACTTAAAAAAAGGTGATAATTTGGAAATTTCCGAAAATTTCGAGATTTTGAACATTTTCATTTCCGAATATTTTGAGATTTTTAATTTTAATTTTTCCTTTTTTTCTCGCCTCAACTTGAAATTTCACATAAATCTCACGAAAAATGTCTAATTTCCACACTTTTCTCGGAGCAAACAACGTGCTGTTGAATGACTTGAATTTTTGCCAACGATAAAAAAGAGCAAATGAATCGAAAAGAAAGTTGGGGTCGAATCGCCTTCCGTCCAGCGGGACATGATGGATCGATGTTATTCGAAATCATACGTCCATGGGACGTTTGTATGCAACACAATGCACCGTGAACCGGCGGCGTTTCGCTAATTAGCTTTTTCTTTCGTGCAATTAACGCGCCGTCTCCCCTTCGAATGAGAACGAACGCTCGGAAAATGCGGATTCGTTTTACAATTGATCGTAAACTTGTCAGAGTCCCACTTTTCAACTTTTTAATATTTTCGAGATTTTCTTAATTTTGAATACTTCAAAAATTCTAGGAAATTCCAAATTATCCAACGATTCTGAAATATTACCAATTCCGTAAATTTTTCGACTTCCTTGAATTTTCCAGATAATTTTTCAAATAATTCGAAATATGCAAATTTTCATTATTTTTAAGTTTTTCCGTTTTTTAGATGTTTCCGAACGTTTTAAAAATTCTCATATTTTTTGAAATTGAATAATTTTCCAGATTCTCAAAAAGAGCTAGAAAATTTCCAAAATTTTCCAATATTTTCGAAATTTTCTCAATTTTTGATACTTTCAGAATTCTCGGAAATTTCAAAGTACTCGAAAATTCTGAAATATTTCCCATTCCGTTAATTTTCAGACCTTCTCAAAATTTTCAAATTATTTTCCACATAATTCGGAATTCCTAAATTTTTCATGAATCTCGAGTTTTCCCAATTTTATGATATTTCTAAATTTTTCGGAATATTTAAATTTTGGGAATTAAATGATTGTACAACATTCCAAACTTTTCCATATACTTTAATGGATGGCAATCATTTTTGAAATAATTCCAAATTCCTCAACTTTTAATAATTATCAAGTTTTTCCAATTTTTGAATATTTCTAAATTTTTCGAAATGTTCAAATTTTTTGGAATTGAACAATTTTACAACATTGCATACTTTTTCGTATTCTTTTGAAAATCTCAATGATTACCGAAATTTTTCGACTTTCTCAAGTTTTTCTAATTTTTCAAATAATTCGAAATTTCCAAATTTTTTACGATTCCCAAGTTTGTCCACTGTTTATTTCCGAACGTTTCAAAAATGTCCAATTTTTTTGACATCAAATAATGTTCCATATTCTCAGAAAGAGTTCAAAAATTTAAGAAATTTTCAAATATTTTTGAAATTTTCTTAATTTTTAATACTTTCAGAATTCTTGAAAATTTTAAATCATCGAACAATACTGAAATATTACCGATCTCGAACATTTTCAGACGTTCTTAAATTTTTCGGACTATTTTTCGAATTTCTCATGATACTCAAGTTTTTCCACTTTTCAAATATTTATGAATTTTCCGAACTTTTACAATTTTTCGGCATTACACAACATTTCAAAATTTTTGAAATACTTCAAGAGATCGCAATAATTTTCGAAAATTTTCAATATTTTTGGAATTTCTACAATTTCAAATATTTTTAGACACTTGAAGATTTCAGATTACCCACAAATCCTGAAATATTTCCGATTTTGCGAATTTTTCTACTTTCACACATTTTTTTGATTGTTAAAATGATTCGAAATTTCCGAATTTATCATAATTATCAAGTTTGTTCATTTTTTAATATCTCCAAACGTTTTAATAAGGTTCAAATTGGTTGAAATTGAATAATTTTCCATATCATCAAACAGAGCTCAATAATTTCAGAAATTTTCCAATAGTTTTGGAATTTTCTCAATTTTCAATACTTTTAGAATTTTTGGAAATATCACATTATCCGAAAATTCAAAAATATTACCGATTTCGTGAATTTTACAGATTACTTCTCAAATAATTCGAAATTCCCCAATTGTTCATAATTCTCAAGTTTTTTCAATTTTTAAATGTTTCTTAATATTTCGAAATGTTTAAATTTTTCGGATTGAAATAATTTTACAACATTCCAAACTTTTCCGTATTCTTTAAAGGATCTTAATAATTTTCGAAATTTTTTAATATTTTTGTAATTTTCACAACCTCCAATATTTTTAGACATCAAAAATTTCAAATTATCCACAAATTCTAAAATATATCCGGCGATTCCGCAAATTTTTCGACTTTCTCGAATTCTTTTAATTTTTCACAATTCTCTAGTTTCTCCATTTTTTGGATATTTCTAACCGTTTGAAAAATGCTCAAATTTTTTGTAATGAAATAATTATCTATATTTTTAAAAAAAGCTCATAAATTTCCCATTATTTTCAAAAATTTTTCAATTTTCAGTACCTTCAGTATTATTGAAAATTTTGAATTATCCAAAAATTCTGAAATATGACCGATTCCGTAAATTTTTCGACATTTTCACATTTTTCAAATTATTTTCCAAATAAGTTGAAATGCCCGAATTTTTCACAATTCTCGAGTTTTTCATTTTCTGAATTTTTCTAAATGTCCAAATTTTTCGGAATTAAATAATTTCAGCATTAATCGTAAACTTTTCAAGGGCCCACTATTTAACCTTTCATCGGAAATCTTCAATTGCAATATTAATAATCCTGTAAATGGTAATTTTGTTATCAAATGATAGACTTGTAGTTACTTCCATGAAGTTTTTTGAAATTCGGAATCGGAATTTTTTATTTTTTTATTATTAAAACTCTTCGAAGAATCGAGTACATTTTCACCTCAACAGCACATGCACCGGAAATTTATAGAATCGTCAAACTTTTCCACCGTGATGCAATTTTCGCAAAACTCGGATGTAACTTGAAACGCGCTAAAACATATCTTTCCTTTAGAGATTTCCACCATCGTAAAAGTGAGGAATCAGCGATATCTTCACGTCACGCAAATGATTCGAAACTTTCATTCGCTTTTCCCACGACTCGCTGAGGGGGAGGGGGGGGGGGGGCGGGATAAAAACTTTTTCAATTATGCGAAGAAGCGCTAAATTTCCTTCGCTCTTTCGCTTATTGCGAGTTTCGTACCTTTCACGTTTCTTATCACGTCAAGTCACTCTCTGTAGAGCGCGCGACATCCCCCAACACTTTATTCTTCCGGCACATTTATTTTATCTTTCCGGCTTCTTCGTTTTCGATTAAATGCTTCTTTCGGGGCACTTTCCTCGGCAACTTTGACGGGAAACGTTTTCTGACGGAGCCGAGCTTTTCCGAGCTAATCTAGTTGCAGGATATTAACATTTATTTTGTTTCCTTGAGACTGGAGCTTTGTTTTGTTTGTTTGTTTGTTTGTTCCTTTTTTAGCAACTTTTGTAGAATGTTAAGAAACTTGAAGATGTTACTTGGACTTTTGGAGTTATTTTGGATTTTTCGGAAATTGTTTAGAACTGTATAAGAAATTCATGATGATTTTCAAGTATTCTTGGACATTTTTTTCCTGATCAATATTGAGCTTTTTTTTAAAGGATTTTTGAACCGTTTTATTAATGTCTGAATATTTTGAACGTTTTTTATTTTCATCCCGGAATGAAGAATTTATTATATGAAAAATATGACAATTTTTTTATTTTGGGGGATATCGAAAATTCTAATAATTTGGTGATTTCCAGAAATTCCAGGAATCTGGAGGATTTTGAAGATCTTGAACAATTTTTGAAGTTTTGTGAATTTTTTTTATCTTAATTATCCTGAAACTTTGGAAAGTTTTGTGGATTTTGTAAATATTGATCATTCTAAAAAATCTGGAAATTTTGAATCTCATGAAAGTTTAGAGAATTTGAAGAATTTTCTAATGTAAGTTGAAAGTATCTTGAATATTTCAATTATTCTGGCATTTCGGTTGTTTCCAGAATTCCAAAAATGTGGCCATTCTTGAAAATTGTTCTAATTTCCACTATTTTGGGAAAATTTTCGGATATATGAGAATTTACAAAGTTTCGTGAATTTTGAGTATTTTCATAATTCTGAAATTTTTTAGATTTCCGAGAAATTCAAGAATTTGGTTAATTTTGATTTTTTCGAAAATTTTGAGTATCTCGGAAACTTAGATCATTATAAAATTCACGTAAAATATGACGATTTTCTAAGTTTTGAGGATTTCAAATATTTTGATAGTTTGTTGATTTCAAACAATTTCAAGAATCTTAAAAATCTTGGAAATTTCACATAGTTTTGATAATTTTGGATGTTTTCATTATTCTTAAACTTGAGAAAATTCGAAGAATTTTGAAAATATATATAATTCTGAAGTATCTGAAGATTTTGAAAATTATGAAAATTTTGAGAATTGCCCATTTTCAGAGTATTTCGAATATTTTAATTATTTCAGCATTTTTAAAGTTTCAAAAACTCTAAAAATTATGCGATTTTTAAAACTTGTCAGAATTTTTACCATTTTGAGAAATTTTGCACCATAGGGGTATATGGGACAAAGCGGGACAATTTCGCTTTTCTATTTTTTTTCGCATACTGAAAATTTTTATACAAATATATATTTATATAATATAATTAATATATATAATATAATATGATTAATATATATAATATAATTCAATACAATATAATAATATAATATAATATATAATATATTAATATATTTATTATTATCATATATAATGTATTATATATTATATAATTTTATATAAATATAAGACAATTTTCAAAGTAAAGCAAATTTTTAATATTTCCCTGATTCTGCAATTTTTTAGTTTCAAGAATTTTGAGAATTCAGATAACCCTGATTTTTTTGTGAATTTTGAGAATTTTTAAATTTTGGATAATTATGAAATCTTTAAAAAATATAAAAATTTTCTTAGTTCTATGGATTTTGAATATTTTGATGATTTGGTGATTTCAAGAAATTCCAAGAATCTTAAAAATCTTGAGAATTATGAAAATCTTGAAAAATTTTCAGTTTTGATTATTTTGAATATTTCAACTATCCTGAAACTTCGAAAAATTCTAAGAATTTTGAAATTATAGATAATTCTCGAAAATCTGAAACTTTTTCAAATTATGATAGTTTCAAGTATTTGTAGAATTTTCCAAGTTGAAAGTATTTTAAATATTTCAATCATTCTGGCATCCCAAAAATGTTCAGAATTTTAAAAATGTTGCTATTCTGGAAAACTATTCGAATTCTCACTATTTCGGAAAATTTCCAAATATATGAGAATTCTTAAAGTTTCGTGGATTTTGAATATTTTAATGATTCTCAAATTTTTTAAATTTTCGAGAAAATTGGAAATTCAGGTAATTTCAATTTTTTTGTAAATTTCGAAAATTTGACGATTTCAAAAACTTTCAAGAACCTTGAAAATCTTGAGAATTATGAAAATCTTGACAAACGTTAAAAGTTTCGATACTTTCAAATATTTGGATTATCCTGAAACTTAGAAAAATACTGAAGACTTTGAAAATATGACGAATTCTGGAAAATATGAAAATTTTGAAAATTATCAATGTCGTAAGAATTTGTAGAATTTTCCAAGTTGAGAGTATTTTGAATATTCCAATTATTCTGTGATTCCAAAAGTTTCCAGAATTCCAACAATGATGTCATTTTGGAAAATTGTTAGAATTTTCACCATTTTGTAAAATTCTCGAATATATGAGAATTCTCAGAGTTCCGTTTATTTCCAATATTTTCATGATTCTACAATATTTTAGATTTTCTAAAATTTTCGAAATTCACAAAACTTAGATTTCTTCAAAAATTTCGATAATTTTCCAAATTTCGTGAATTTCACCAAGTTGTAGAACTTATAAAAATGAAAAAAGTACAAGGGATAGTAAAAATTCTGAAAAATTTAATAAAATTATCAAAAGTAAAAAAATTCTCTACATCTCCAATTTTTTGGACATCTTAGAAGTTTCGAAAATTCTAAATATCCATAAAGTACTCTAAATTTTGCAACGTGAAAAAAGGGGTGTATAGAACTGTCCAGGTTTTTCATTCTCACTATCTGGACACCCTCCTTGAAATTGACATATTCATCAATGTGAATTCAAAACCTTTCGAGAAAAACCGCATCACATTTCTATCAAATCAAGTCACCTAGCCCAACAACTATGTTACCTCGCAATAAACTCGGGAATCGGTGGGAAAAAAATGTATGAACTTGGTCACCGCGCGCAGAATCGCGATAATTTATCTCTTATTCCTCTCGCGTCGATCGTCGCGCTGATCGACACTTCTCTTTTGCATGTTTAGCACGCTGCAGGATCGCGCCACGCGATCCAAAAGGATCCTCGATTTCGCACTCACACGATCCTGCGCGCGCAAAACGCCAGCTCGTGACGCTGTCGTATTTCACGGCTGAACGTCACTTGTGCAGTATAAGCAAGGCTTGACCCGCTCGATCCCTGTCAACCCCTCGGCATAACTTGCTTCACCGACGTGAAAAAAAGCGCGATTGTCTACTAAAGCGATCCATCTTCATTCACGCCGCCGTTGTCCAAAATAATATTTACGTAGATGCAATTCGAGTAGAGATTTTCGACTAATTCACTATAAGGCGTATTAGCACTTCGATACCCTAGCGACATCGAAAAAACCGCTAGGAATGGATGATCGATTTTTTTTGTTTTTTCTTTTTGAAACCCGATCTGAATTTCGGAAAATCGAGCTGAGAGGAACTAGCCTAGGGAAAAAGGAAATGTGAATTTTTTAAAAATCTGCAAATTGTCCCGAGTTCGGCTATTTTTTGGAATTTTCTACATTTTTTAATTTTTCGAATTTTTCAACTTGTTAAAAATGTTGGTTGTTTCCAATTTATACCGGTTTTTTGTATATTTCTGGATTTTTGAAAAGTTTGGGTTTTGAGGAACTAACGAGTTTTTTGACATTCTAAAATTTTTCATATTTTTGAATAGATCTTAAAAATTTTTTTGGAATTTAAGGACATTTTCGGGATATTTACAATTTTGATACTTTTGAAATCGTTAGAATTTTTTAATCATTTCGAAATTATGAATGTTTCCGATTTTTCAGATTATTTTAACTTGTTCGGAATGTTCATAATATTCAATTTTTTCTATTTTTTTAATGTTTCTGGATTTTTCCAAACTTTGGATTTTTAAGAATTAACAAATTATTTGACATTCCAAAGTTTTCCACATTTTTCAAAGGATGTTTCAAATTTTCTAAATTCGACAGCATTGTTTAAATATTTACAATTTTAATACTTTTGGAATCGTTGGAATAGACAAATCATCTTGAAATTCTGAAATGTTTCCGACTTCCCAGATTTTTTGAACTTCTTCAGAATGTTCATAATTTTCGATTTTTTCTAATTTTTCAATATTTCCGTTTTTTTGAAACTTTGGATTTTGCAGAAGTAACGAATTTTTTGACATTCCAAAATTTTCCATATTTTAGAAAAGATATTTCGAATTTTCGAAATTTAACAACATTTTCGGAATATTTAAAATTTTAATACTTCTGAAATCGTGAGAATTTTTTAATCATCTCGGAATTCTGAAATGTTTCCGATTTCCCGGATTTTTTCAATTTCTTCAAAATGTTCATAATTTCCGATATTTTCTAATTTTTCAATGTTTCCGGACTTTTTCACGATTTTTTCAAACTGATTAATGTTGCGGAAGTACGAATTTTTGGACATTCCAAAAATTTCCACATTTTGAAAAGATCTTTTGAATTTTCGAAATTCAACAACATTTTTGAAATATTTACGATTTTGCTACTTTCAAAATCGTCAGAATTTTCGTATCATCTCAAAATTCTGAAATGTTTCCGATTTTCCGGATTATTTTCACTTGTTTGAAATGTTAATTATCTTTGATTTTTCTACCAATGCTTCTGGATTTATGAGAACTTTGGATTTTGGAGAATTAACGAATTTTAACACTTTAAAATTTTCCATATTTTCACAGAAATCTTTCAAATTTCCGAAATTCGACAACATTTGTGAAATATTACTGATTTTAATAATTTCAAAATCGTTTCAATTTTTAAATCATCTCAAAATTCTGAAATGTTTCCGATTCTCCAGATTTTTCGAATTTTTCAACATTTTTAATTATAATTATAATTTACATATATGTAAAAAATTTTTAAATTTCAAAAAATTAAGGTATTCTAATAATAATTCTATATCAACCCAACGAAACGGAATGAAAGTATATTAAAAATTTTTAAGAAAAAAAACTTGCAATGAACAAAGAATAGAAACAAATCGTAAAGTATGAAATATTTGGAAAATCCGAATCATGTGAATTGCTTATTAAAAAGTTTTGAGAAGTTCAAAGAATTACAAAAATGGTAGAAATTCCAGGATTTTCAGATAATTCAAACATTCTAACGATTTTAAAAGTATAAAAAATTGTAGAAATTCCAAAAATGTTGTTAAATATCTAAAATTTGTAAGATCTTTTTAAGTGTATGAAAATCATGCAATATCGCAAAATTCGTTGATTTCCAAAAATTTTAAAGTAACTAATAATCAAGAAACATATGAAATTACAAAAAACTCGAAAATAATAAACATTTTAAAAAAGTTCGAAAATTTATCGGATGCAGAAATATGGAGAATAACGAAATTTTCCTAAAAAATTCTCAGACTTGCGAATATTTCGAGTTTTGTAAAAAATTCAGTGTTCCTCTTCCTCAATTCTTCGAAATTCAGATTGGTCTTCCAAAAAACCTGAGAAAAACCGTAAAAAACAAATCGTCTGTTCATTTTCAAATTTTTTTCGATGCCGCCAGGGAGGGCAAAAATTGCTTTTTTCTCCACGAATGAATGAAAAAGTACTAATAAATAACGAAATTCGACCACAACACCTCAGTTGTTCCCACACCCAGAACTGCGATCTCCCACTCGTCGCAAAATTCTCGAATCGAACCAATAAATCTTCCAAACGCTAGAATACATAACTCGATCTCGATCGCTGCAGATAAAGCGTCTCGCCTGATGGGATCCCCGTAAGACAAAAGCTTATGTAAATTCCCTCGAGCGGCGAGAGATGATATCGATTCAATTACAACGTTATTGCGCGAGACAGCTTGATCGTCGTCTCCGCGACGGCGATGTGTGCGATTTGGGAAAAAGCGAACAATCCAGGAACGCAATAATTAATGGAGGACGGCTGGTGGTTCCGGTGTCGCCCCCGGCGGTTCGAAAAGAGAGAGTCCGCTCGTCTCTGCACTATAAGGCCTTGCGCGCGCGGCTTTTATAATAAATTCAATTCGTTATCGAAATGAGCCGTTGTCTCTGCCTCTCCTGCGCGAGGTGCAAGTGACCTACTTGCGGAAAAACTGGCCCCAAGTCGAACGCTGAGAACGTTCTTCACGTCCCCCTTCCCCAGCCTTCTCTCTGACTCGCAACGGAAAAGCTTGGCCAACTTGCGTACATCCAATGAACAAGAATCGTATACGTATTGCCACTAGTGTAACAACGGTCATTTTCCGGCTCCAAACCTTATACCTGTAGTTATTTGAAAATTTTAGAATTTTTATTAAAAATTCGAAAATACTAGAAAATTTTATTGAATTTTTATTCTTCATGAAATTTTTATTTAACTCCGTAGATTTTGTAGAATTTCGTAGAATTTCTGAAAGTTTTTTACCTATTGAATAGAATTTTGATTTCACAAAGTTTGGCATCGTCAAAATTTGTTACGTCACATTATCGAGAACTCCCCCCCTCCCCCTGTCACAAACTGTCACACATGTGCTGACCCTCTCCCCTGAAACCGTGAACAGTGAACGAGAATCGTATACGTTTTGCCAGTAGTGTAACAACAGTCATTTTCCGGCTCCAAAACTACATATCGTCACACTAGTTGTGAACTTGTTTTTTTGCTGCAGCATGAAATGAGTACCAAGAATTTCGATTTAGTCGTTACACTTGTAGTTTTCCGAAAAGTTTCGAATTTTCATTTAAAATTTAAAAATCTCAGAAAATCTCATTGAATTATTTTTTTTTCATACAATTTTTATAAAACTCCGTAGATTTTTTAGAAGTTCGTAGAATTTTTGAGAGTTTTTTACATATTAAATAGAATTTTGATTCCACAAAATTTTGCATCGTCAAAATTAGTTACGTCACATTATCGAGAACTCCCCCCTCCCCCTGTCACAAACTGTCACAGATGTGCTGCCCCCCCTAAAACCGCGACCAATGAATAAGAATCGTACGTTTCACCACTAGTGTAACAACAGTCATTTTTCGACTCCACAACTACATATTGTCACACCAGTTGCGAACTTATTATTTTCCTGCTGCATGAAACGAGTACCAAGAATTTTGATTTAGTCGTTATACTTGTAGTTTCTCGAAATTTTTCGAATTTTCATTCAAAACTTTGAAATCCTCGAAAATCTTATTGAATTTTTATTCTACATTGAATTTCTATAAAACTCCGTAGATTTTGTAGAATTCCGTAGAAGTTTTGAAAGTTTTTTACATATTAAATAGAATATTGATCCCACAAAATTTTGCATCGTCAAAATTTATTACGTCACATTATAGAGAACTTCCCCCCTCCCCTGTCACAAACTGTCACAGATGTGCTGACCCCCAAAAACCGTGAACAATGAATAAGAATCGTACGTCTTGCCTCTAGTGTAACAACGACTTTCCGGCTCCAAAACTACATAAATTATCCCACTCAGTGGCGGATCTAGTAGGGGGGGGGGGGGGGCGGGGGTTCAAAGCCCCTCCCCCTGAAAGTTCAAAGTTTACATTCTTATTTTAAAGTTCTTAGAATTAGAAATTTGTGGTTCAGAGTATGTCATATGTTTGAAACCTAGATTTGAGATTAGCAGTACGACGTTTGAATTTAAAGTTAAGAGTTCCAAGTTTGAAATGAATGTTGTAATTTGGAGTTGGCAGTTCAGAGTTCAAATTGGGAATTTCGAGTTTTGAAAAGTATTTGAAACTCAAATTCGAAGTTCGAAGTTCGAATTTGGAATATGAAGTAAAACGTTCACATTTGATATTTGAAGTTTATATTGGAAGTTTACAGTTCAAATTCAAAGTTTAGAGTTTCGAATTTGGATATAAAGTTTGGAGGTTGATATTAAACTTTGTAGCTCATATTTCGAAGTTCAAGTTCAAACGAATTCGAAATTTTAAGTTCAGAACAGAAGTTTGGTTGAAAGTCAAAGTTTGATGTTCGAAGTTCTGATTTGATGTTTATTGAGATTAAAATTTAAAGTTTAGAATTTGAATTAGAAGGTTATTCGAAGTTCGAAGTTGAAATTTGATGATGGAAGTTTATACTTCAACTTCACAGTTTGAATCCAAAGTTTGGAGTTTCAAATTAAAATGTGAAGTTTAAAGTTGAAATTTCAAAGATGAAATTAAGAGATCAGTTTGAAAGTCCCAATTCCGAAGTTTATGTTAAAATATAAAGTTTGAGGTCGGAATTGAAAGTTCGACGTTCAAATAAGAGATCTATACTTAAGAAGAATTTGAAATTAGATGATCGAGATTCATACATTCCAAATTCAAAGTTGAAATCCAACGGGTCCGAAGTTTCAAATTAGAAATTCAAGTTTTGAATTTTTGTTCAAATTCGATGTTGAAATTTGAAGTTTCAAAGTAGTATAGCTAGGACAGTTCGAGCTCACTTGGGCTCCATCCAACCTAACCTTATCTGACGGCGGAACCTAAGTTCCCCCAACCTCAACTAACCGAGGTGCTTGTTTTTTCTCAATTTTTAAGTATATTATTATTTTTATTATGATTATAAAACTTGTAAAATTATTGTTTAACTTTTTTTAAGAAAATTCAAAACCTAACCTAAGCAAACCTGAGTTCCCCCACCCTTGACCAATCGAGATGTTTTTTCACGTACTGTAAATATTATTTATAATTAATTATTATTATAAAAGTGATAGAATATCTTTTCAAAATCCAAGTTCCCCCACCCTCGACCAATCAAGGCGTTTTTTTATCTACTAGTTAGATTTTTGCGATCTCATTTATAATTATTATCATTCTCACTTGTTATCTCTATGGTTTTTCCACGCTTTTGTAGAAAATTCTGAGTAGTATTATTGATTTTCATTGATATTATTAATCATCATGAATACAATTATTTATAAAAAAAAATTTCTTCCGCTTTCACCCGCGAGTGGTATCAAATAACATTATTATCAATTTCATTTATGATTGTGGAGCATGTGAATCAATATCATGGTTCCCCCACACTCTTGTCAAAATTAACTCCTCTCACTGAAGCATTGATATCTGAAAAAAAATATTTCATCTCCGCATAAAAAAGCCTTCGCATGCGAGGCTAGAAACTTTGGAACAACGGG
>JAPYZK010001586.1:0-17004 GCA_030522785.1 Platygaster equestris | reverse complement strand
ATGCTGAGAGAGCTTTCTCAATCTTATCGCAAATAGTAACAGTTTTAAGAACTCATTTGGCAGATGAGACAATCGATGCACTTTGTGCTATCAAGTCTGAAGTAATTTCGAGTGGTAGTGTTTGCAGCAAAATTGACGGCGACCATTTGTTCCTAATGCGATCAGAAAATTTGTATGCGCCTATTAATTCATTTCCGAAAAAACGGAAAATAGCTAGTAGAATAGAATCATAAATTTTCATCGACATATGTGTGAAAATATATGCAATGTGTTACGTTTATGAAACTTTAAAAAAATGTAACTCCTACTTAAAGCTTAAAGCTAAAATTGCTGGGTTCAAAATTGCAATATTTAATCGACGATCATACAAAATTTACCAATAAAAAAATTTTTTAATCCTGATATTCTTTAATTTTATCAACAAATCGAACTTGTGAAAAAAATCGATATTTTTTTCCAAAGACTATTGAGTTTTTGATATCTTACCCCGTGCTTTTGTACTGATACGTTCGTTAAATGAACGTACATGTTATCCAATTCTTGTATACTGGTGTCGTATTTTACTGTGCAAAACCGACAGAATCCAAGTTTGAACAAATACGCTTTCAATGGACGAAACGAAGTTATCAGGACGTACAAACGCAGGTCGAATTTTTTTCCACCGATTAAAAGTGGATTGTCTATGTACCTTAATTTTCGAATTTTTGTAAATCACGAAATTTAAAAACGATTAAAACATTTTTTTCTAATACATTACGTTTACCTCGATATAACGTAAGATTCTTTGGTAAGATTGGGATTGAAAGGATTTTTTGCCTCCCGAGACCATTTTTTGAGTTTACTTAATTTGTTTATCAAAAAAATTCCTGCTCCTTGAGATTTTCCACATGGTTTCATGATCCACGTGCTTTGCGGGGATTTGCGATATTCTTCGACAAACATGTTGTAATCTAAAGTCATTCTTTCATCATTTTAATTACTTGTTTTTTCATTGGTAATCTAATTATGGAAACTTTCACATGACCTGCAGGCAGCACGAAAGTGACTGGTATGAAATCCAAATGCAGATATTTTCCGTCGCTTTTTTCCGCGAGCAAATTTCCTTCTCGTTCCAAATCCTTTCTGTATCTTTTTATGTTTTTTACGAGCAAATCCTTGCGAGTCAATTCGTAATGATTCGGAAAATGATTGATGATTCTTGATAAACAGATTTTTTACAATCCGTAAATTGATTGAGTACATCGCGAAAGCCGTTACCCTTAGAGAACGACTACTTATATTTGACCTATATAGCACCTATAAACGCCATAATATATAATTAAGATACATTTGGCATATTTATGACATATTGACGATCTGTAAACGACATATATATGCTATATATATTACTCCTCAATTTTTTACAAGTAGGCCACATATATCTCACCTTTATCCGGCCTATATTGCGTTCATATATGACCTATATAAACCATTGCACGTGGAATCGTTGCATATAGATCGTTTGGGGTCTTATATATCTCGTTTATAGGTCATAAATAGGTCGTTTATAGGTCATATATATGTTTTTTATATGGCGATTATAGGTCAATTATAGGTCACCTATATAAGTTACATATAGGTCGTTTATAGATCTTATATATGTCAAATATAGGTCGTCGTTCTCTAATAGGGTCCTAATTTTCAAAATCCTTTCATCCTCATAAAAATCGATAAAATCGTTATGAGAATTTTGAAAATTATAATGAAACAATAGAATCTTTTTTTTATCGATTCAGATTTTACATATTGATCTGAATTTTACAGAAGAAATTTTCTATCTATACTCACTGATGGTCTCCCATTCTGTAACCAGTTTCCACACTAAAAATATTTCTGCAAGACTGAGTAACTGCCCTGTGTAAAATAAAAAAATATCCTATTCATATTGTTATCAAACATTCGAATTAGCAAAATCATGAACATTTTTTTTATATTACCAATAAAAATTCCAGTCATCGTCTGGCCCGACTTGGGTCCACCCCCGTTTTTCAAAATTGTAAAGAATCACCGATTTTTCCATGTCGGTGCAAAACGTGAGTTTGGCTCTTTCGCATCCTGTCGGGATTCTAATTTCGGGAAATCAAAAATTATTCAAATACAAATTCACATTGGCCACGTAAAAAAAGAAAAATCAAAAAATTTTTTTCGAATTAATTTTCCACCTGCTGATGTTGGGAACATTATTCGCGTTTTTCTTAACATCGCTCGACATTTTTCGGTCTAGAGAGCTCGTTCAGTTTGATCAATAATATTTCGCTAACAACGGATATTTAGATTGCGCGTCATTATAAAAATACCCAGTGCGTGCGTTTCGAGTATTTTTCTCGAGTTCGAAATTTAAAATGCGATTTGAAGTAAAAATACGAAAATTTTGTCTATTACGAAATGTGTAAAAATTCAGTAATATTCTATTCAATTATCGTGCACAATTAAACGTCTTCGAAATCAGATAAGATTATCAAGTACAAATCCGTTACTCTCGAGAATTCTTCGAACTCACTTTTTCGGCATGTTTCGCGAATTCAAAAACCCCGCCAATATAAAGTCCACAATCTCCACAATACAAGGCCCACAAAATCACACATTCACTCCCACCCCTGTAAATATGTTGCGCAGCTCATTGGTGCATCCGTTTCTGACTCCAGCGCACATCAACAATATTTAAATTTCTTGTAATTTGACCCCGTCAACGGCGTTCAACGAGTATTTTCGCGGTTTCTGCAAATTTCAAGTAAGTCAACACGTTTTTTCCCACCTTATTTGCTATAAATTTCACAACAAAATATAGACGAACAAGCGTCAACGCGGAAAACAAAAACGCAACGAACCAAATTTGTCAATGGCATATGACCATGGGGGGCAAATGCTTATTATTTTTCCCATCGGGTTTTTCCATCCAATTTTTTGGGGATTTTCGCTTTGTGCGTTGAATTTCGTGGAATTAGGCTTTGTTTTCTTAGTTTATATCCTAGGTAAGTTTTGCCGGATCAAGAAATCGCTGAAAGCCAGAAGTAAACAACTGTAAGCAACTATTTTTGCGCCTTTTGTGAGACGTCATAGTAGTAGTGGTACGTGTGTGTGTGTGTCAATATTTCGATACCAAAAATTTCGGAAAATTGTATGAAATGGTTTAGAATTGTGTTGTTGATTTATTTTGTTCGATTTGAAGAATAGAAATTTTTTTTCTTTATTATTTTGATAGCGTTAAAAAGTATTTGTTGTTAGGAAATTACATTTTTCAATGAAAAATGTTCGCGTAAAAGCATATTATTATTTTGATTCATTGCCTTTTTTAATAGTTTCGATTTTTTGAATTGATTCATTCATCATTTTATTTATTAATTGATTTTTTTTATATTGAAGCTATTTTATTTTCATCAGTTTTGTGCTGTTTATTTTTTTATTTATTTATTTGTCAGTCTATTTAGTACTTTTTTTCTTTTTTATTTATTTTGAGGCTCATTATTTTTTTATGACTTGGATTTTTTTCTACCAAAATTGAAAATTGTTCTAATTTTTGGCTTTTTTCTGTTTTTTCAATGCAAAATTTGTTTTTCAATTGTCTATAATATATTTTTTTATTTCGTTGTTTATAATTAGGTGAGATTTATTCATTGAAGAAGAACAAATTGTTTACGATATTTTATATTTCAGGGTGAGACCAAAATCACACTCATTTTCGAAAGAATAAGGATCTGTTGGGATTTTTCATCTTCCATAAGAAAAAATGGACTTTCAAATGATCATCGATGAATGTATTTGTCTGCGACCGAAAAGATTAATCATTTGCAAAAGATGCGGGTACAAGGTGATGGGACGACTGCGGCAGTCTTGCCCGAAACATCCAAATGTATACACACAAAATTTTTTACTGTTGTAACATTATTTCTTTTTTATATATTATTATAAGCATAATTTTTTTTAAACATATAATTGTCTAATATTGAGATTCATTGAAGAATATGCATATTGAGAATTGAATACTATAAAGTAACGAATTTATTTTTATTCAGTTTTGTTTTGTTTTGTTTTATTTGACATTAATTCATTTATATCCAGTATCATTTCATTAATTCATAGACAATTGAAAAACAGATCAATTAGAAAGTAATAGAATTGTTTGTTGTCTAATTTTTGAGTTATCTCTTAAACTTCACAGATATTACTATAATTTTAGGAAAATTTGTTTAATGTGAATAAATTTTGTTGAATCCCTGAAAGTTTGTATAAATTTGAGGAAATTAGAATTAATGAATTTTTTAACCTTGAGATTTTAGAAGTATTTTGCAATTTGTGGAAGTTATTCAGCATATTTTTAAACTTGGAAAAACGTATTCCTAATTTTTTTCTTCAGGATTACTTAATAATGCATTTTTTATTGACAATTTTCGATAATTTTTTAAGTTATCAGAACTTTGTACTTATTGATACACATTTTAAAAATATCCTGAAGTTTGAATTCATAAACTGGAGATTGAAGTATAATATTTATTTACCTTTTTAAAATTGCAGAAAAAAACAACTCTAAAAAATCTGTTGTGTATTTATTATTTTTTCTGTAGTTTTCAATTTCTGAAGTTGAGAAAATATTGGATAATCTTCTAAAATTCTCATTCAATTTTTTTTACTTGAAAAAAATAATGTAAATAATTTTTTAAAACCTTCGCGAATTTTCAAGAACTTATATTTATCTTATGATTTTTTGAATTCCTAAATTTGTAATAATTGTCTGAAAAAAAATTTCCAAATTTTTTGAAAAATGAATTTTTCTTATATTGAATCATTTTTTTTAATAGGTTCAACATTTTTTTTTCGAAGTCAAAATATTTTCAAAAACTTACCACAAATCATTCTGTAATTTTTTTGCGAATTCTGAATCATTCACAAAATTCCGTTACCAAAAGGAAGATAAAAATTTTTCTGCAAATCTGAAGCCCTTTTTTGCTATGTCTAAAAATTGAGAAATTCGTGTGCAATTTATCTCTATAAAAACTTGAAAACATTTTTGAAAAATTCCCAGAAAATCATCAAACCTACTAAAAATTACCAATTCTATAAAATATGCTTCTTTGAGCATTATTAAAAAAAAATAAACAAAACAAAAACAGTATAATTTTGGTTTTTAGTTCAATAATTTTGAACTATAAATTGATACTCCTTTTATCTGAAAAAAATTATCTTCGACAAAAAATGATTTTGAAAAAATTTGTTTATTACAGGTCATGTACTTGAACGATCTAGTGGGGAAATGCCTTGACCCAACATGCGGAGCTTTCATGCTCGTGGAACTTTGGACCCAAGACCAGTTGGCAGGAATGGCCTAAACAGTAATGGCATCATTTTGGGATAACGACGAAATTAATTATACTTCATACTTAATTGTAAATACCCACACATTTCTATGAATCTCTTGTTTTTCTTTCAAGAAAGCCAAAAAGCGGAACTTTTCTAATGTCAGGAATATAAAGCCCTTCACTATTCTTCATAATTATCATTAACGTTGACTAGTATATAGTAATGGGGATTTTGAATAAGTAATATAGTATATGTGCAAATCTACGGGACATTTGAAGTGTGAAAAAATGTGCCTGCTCCTTGAGCTTGAAAAACATGTATATTATTAATGATAAGAATGTTATTGTTCTTCAAATTTGATTTTGAATACGAATAAAATAGTTTGAATACACTTGCAGAGTTTTTAACAAAGTCATATTGAAAAGATATTCTTAGAAGTCGAAATTTTCATATTTGAATCTGTTCTTGAGAGAATGTTTGAAATTTGAATACTTTTGAAATTGATTTTAAATTTAACAAGTTTTGTGATCAAATTAAAAAATGTCCTTTTTTCAGTTACATCGTATTTTATTGAAAACATCGATTTTGATTGATTTATTTAGTAACTAACGTTTTCATATAAACTGTAATTTCAATTCCCTTTACGAAACAATGTATTTGAATTTTGTGAGTTTGTTTTCTCTCAAAATCCTGCATTTTCATTGATGCACTACGAATGTATTGTTTTTCAACAAAGAATTGTTATTCATGTCGGAACAGTTTGTAGCAGACTGAAAAATCTTATGAAAACGACAGAAAATTTCATTTTATTTTTCAAATTTTATGTCGTCAAGATTTAAGATTTCAATTTTATACAATTGTATATTCTGATGGATACTAAGGTAGCTAAGGTATATACAATTGTGTAACAACGAGATGTATACAAAGATTAATTGGTATATTTCAGAATCCTGCAATTTCATTGGTACACTGCAAATGCATTGTTTCCCGCCAAAGAATTTTCATTCGTATTAACGGTTTTTGCCAGGCTAAAAAATCCAATTTTTCTACATTTTAACATCAACATAATATACAACATTTAAGATTCAAAATTCCAGTATCAGGTGTACAAAAATTGTTTTCTTTCAAAATCTGGTAAATTTTTGTTGGTCCATAACCGATGCATTGTTTTCTTGTTTTACTGTTATCTTTGTTTCGTAACGGTTTTTTGTTCAACTGAAAAATTCGCGAAAAATGAGAAGTTTTTTCACATTCTGCTTAATACCAAATTGTCAAATTTTTCCATTCATGATCGATTCAAATCATATAGATACAATATTATTATAAACATAATATTCGAAACAGAGATGGATACAAGGATTGTTCTTTTTCAAAATCCGGCGTTCTTATTGGTCCGCTGAAAATGCATTGTTTTCACGGGTTTCACTTGTTTTTGTAACGGTTTTTACCAGCGTCCAGTTGAGTCGTAGTTTTATTCCTTAGAAAAAACTGTTATAAATAAACAAAATTGACCTCACAATCAACAAAAACACTAAGTACAATTCATTTTTCTCATGAAAACTCGTTTTCGATGCCATATTTTTCATAAAACAGCAAAAACTTGCCGAAATACGTCGGCCATTGCGAACAACTGCAATTGCGTAACTTCAAAAATTTGCAACGTACATATCATGAAAAAAGCATTCACGGCAGACGAGACTCTCAGAAATTTACGAAAAATAAAGAAACATTTTCTGACTATCAAAATATTGGTAATTTTCGAAAATTCGATCGTTCATATTTTTCTATGACGTTCTGGTGCGCAGTTTCACCGTTAGGTCAAGATGGCGCCACGCCAACCGTTTTTTTGGCTTCAGTGTCCGATTGTGCCCGATTTGGACCGAACGCGGATGCTGCCGCGATCTGCGATCATTATAATCCCGGGACTCGCGAGATTGGTAATCGACAGCTGCCGAAAATCAACAAGTGCCAAAAGGTCGCGGTCGTTTTTTCTTTTCCCCCGGGATTATCGATTTTTCGCCCTTCGATCATCTCCGGCGATGGCGGCGATCCCAGGTTTTCGCCGTGCGGCGAAAGTGCGAATTCCGACGCGGTAAATCGCGGATTCTGTGCGTTTCGCGAGTTTTCGAGTGTTGATTTCGCGACGAGAAAATGTAGAATTTTCGGAGAAAATCACGTGGGTTTTTTAAGGTGAGTGAAATTTGGTTTTTCAGTTAAGAAGTTAATTTTTAGAAGGGTAAGAAATTGGGGATTTTTGCGGATTTGGCGAGTGGGACATTCACATGATTATACCAAAGTTGTTTGTTTTCTTTAGCGAAGACGAGATGAAATTTAATGCGCGCGCGTTTATATGTGTGTGTATGAAAGGATGAGTGCAGCATGTCCTTTCTCTTGGAATATTAAAGTGGAGCACGGGAAAATCCCTGGAATGCTCTAAAATTTCGGAATAATTTATACTGTGCTTTTTTGGGGGAAGTTGCGATCATGAATCAGTTGTTGATTTTTTGGGGGGTGGAAATACAGAATGAGCTTGACATTGTTTTCATGCAGACTCAGATGATCAATTGTTTAGTTATAATCAAATTTTGTTGATTTTTAATTAAATGACAACTTTAGTTTTTTTATTCGAATTTTTGAAGGTATGATTATTATAAATTATGAATAAAAAAAAGCAGGCGCGTATTTTTACATAAAACAACCGCCATTTTGGATGCATAATTTGGTGAATTTCATTTGGAAAAATGTAATCATTTTGTGTATTGAAAGATGATATTTATAGAAAATTTTTTAGTGAATATATATTGAAAGTCGATTTTTTGTACAGAAAAATTGAATCAATTTGTTAATGACTCTTTAATTTATGAGTTTTTAAATAATTTTGAAATGTAAGTGAATTTTTAAAAACTTTTACAATCCTAGTTTTTGGGGATTTTCATAAAATACGATCAATTACAAAATGTGAAAAATTCATGAAGTTATTCAAGAATTTCAAGTATTTTGAGGAATTTTTATTCGGAAAAATAGAATCATTGTGTAAAAAATATCATAAATGAAAATTTATTAACAAAGATTTTCAGAAAATTTGATGGATTCAGGAATTGGAAAAAATTGCATAGTTTTTCAAGAACTTCAAGTATTTTTCGGAATTAATGTTTAATTCATTCTTTTATTTATATACAAATACATTTCAATTGATTTCACTCTTTATTTTTAATTTTAAGAATTTTTAGTAAGTTTTCTAGATCTAAAAAACGAAATTTAATCATCATCCGAAAAATTATTCCTCAGGAGACATTTTCAGAAATCATTCAAATAATAGAGAAAAGATTCTAAAATTCTTCTCCTTGATATGAATTATTGATATGAAAGTTGTAGAGCTTTTTGAGGCCTAACTTTTTGCATTGATTATATTTTTCGATAAATGACACTGGAAAGCTGAAAAAGTGAAAAAACTATTTCAACCCCAAATTTTCCACTCAAATGCTCATAATTGTTTAAATAATTGAAAAACCAGTTGTTTAATACACATGGTTCGATAGGGAATTTTATTGTCTACAATAAATAACTAATACGCATACTTTTTCGTAAAGTGCGTAGTTAAGCCGCAAATCGTAAAAAACAAATGCACCCCTAAATCCAAGATGGCGGAAAAACCTCCCGGGAGATGAAGTCTAAAACTTGGATTTAAACTTCTTTTATAGACCCCAACTACCCCCAAAGTTTCATCGTGCCCTCTTCGATTCCGAACTATAGCATTGAAACTTCGATAGATTGCTTGGACTAGAAATTCCTAAAACTAGAAATGTTAAAATTCACATTCCAATCTACATACTTCGAATTTCAACGCGCTGTTATAAACGTTGGCCCTAAAAAGACGGATTCTCGGTCGCTTCCGTGTTTCGCTCGGCACGCAGGGAATGCGTATCGCCGGATTTTCGTGTCGCGATGAATCACTCCCGATTTTTTGCTTCTTTTCTCGCCCCTCATTCTGCCCTTTCCTCCCGAACAAGATCATAAAAGTGTAATAAACTTGTTCTTTGTTCACGTGAAGTTCACGCAATTACGAATTCATGTCATGTATCAAAAAATCGTAATGTTCACAAAATTTTAATGAAGATTACGAAATACCGTTATTGTCAACAAATCGTAATGTTCACGAAATTTTAATGAAGATTACGAAATAATATGATTAAAAAAAAAATTTTTTTTTCTCAGTTATAAATGTACGAATGTTATTCTTAATCTAAAAAAAGTTGATTTTGTCACTATTGTCTATTTTATGAAAAATTTACTTGAAATTTATTTATTTCCACATATTTTCACCGATGATAAAAGAAATCAAAAAAGCAATAAAATATCAAACCTCACTAAAATCCGAAAAAGCTATTATCGACATTCTGAATTCTGATACATTGAAAATGAAACCATTCAAATTTCCAACAAGGTAAACCAATATAGCGCTCCCCAAAACCAAAATAGCGCCCATTTTACCAAAAACCTCCAATTTTTCGCGGTTTTTCTACGCGATAAAAAAAGTCGCAAATATCCCGTTACTTGGTTACTGTTATTCAGTTAACGGCGCGTCGGAATAACAAAAATTTTTCTCTGTTTCCACGCTCCCGGGACATTTATTCGACCAATGAATCAAGTCGCATAAATTTTCGTACCTCGCGGGTAATTACCGCGGCGCGCGCCGTTAATGACCTTCGAGAAAGTGCGCCGGTAATGACTTTCCTTGTGGAATTTCCTACGATTCTTCCTTTATATCCGGCGTGCGAAAAAAAGATGAATGAATGGCGAAGAAACGCCGGAACGCGTGCCCTCAACCTTTGCTTTCGTTCACGTCGAATGTGGAGCGCTGTCTCTTGCGACGAGAAAAAGACCATAACTGCACTAGGAGAAAAAACGTGATTTGAAAATGCGAAAACATATGAGTTTGACCGAGTTTCGGTCTTTTCAATGAAGTTCTGGAAGGGTAATTTTGATCTTGACGGAGAATTTTGATGAAGAACTTTGAGAGAAAATTTTTAGGTTATCAGTATGTATAAGTGGTGTACAAACTGTTTCGGATCCGTCTAAGATGGTTCAGATTCACGGTGGACCACTTTAAATCCATTTAGGATGGTTTCTATCTAGTACAGACTACTGCAGATCCATTTAAAAAGGTTAATATTCACTATAAGCCACTTCACATCCGTTTAAGACGCTTTAGATCTATTGTAGATCACTTGAGAATCGTTTGAGACGATTCAAATCCAATCAAAATCGTTCTGGTTCACTATAAACTGCTTCAAATTCGTCGAAGATTGTTCAAATCTACTATATACCACTCTAGATCCGTTGAAGACACTTTAAATCTATTATAGACCACTTCAGATCCGTGGTTTGAATCCACTGTAGACCACTTGAGATCCATTTATGATTATTTTGATTTACTACAGACCACGTCAGATCCATTTAGGACTGTTTGAATTCACTATAGACCTCTTTAGATCCATTTAGGACGGGCGAGGTCCATTTTAGACCACTTGAGATTCATTAAGAACAGTCCAGATCCACTCTAAACCACTTGAGATACGTTTGAAGTGCTTTAAATCCAATAAAGATGGTTTTGACTCACTATAGACCACTTCAAATCAGTTTAAGATAGTTATGATCCCATCTAAAAATCACTCCAGATCGTTTTAGGATTGTTCAGATCTACTGTAGGCCACTTCGAACCCGTCAAAGATGGTTTGGATCCACTATAAACCACTTTCATTCCGCTATGACGTTTGCTCCGAGAGCATGACAAAACTTGCGTCCTCAGATAATTTTTTTCTGATTGTGCTTCTTGAAGTTTGCCCTCGAAAACTTTTCGATTGTTTGAAATATTTCAAGTAGTTTCGGGTTTATTCAGTATTCTCGTATTTTTTCTGGAAAGTTCCGTTTATTATTTTCCAAATGTTAAGAATTTTAGAATCTTTTTCCAAACTTTTTCCAAACAGTGATTCACTCTAATTATAAACAGTGTATTTAATCTTTTTGAGGAACCTGTCAGTTAATGATACAAAGTTTCTTGACTTTGTAAAATAACTTCGAATTTTCCTCTATTGTCCCCACAGAACCCACCCCTTGAGAGCCGGAAATGGACGGCGCCGGATCCCAAAATCACTTCAGGAGCTCAGAATCCACTTCCGGTTCCGGTGCCATTTCTAGCCCCCCGCCCCCAACGTCGCAACCAGCGCCATCTACAGCCCCTGAACGCCGCCATGGACCACTGAGCCTGAGCGTTTGCATCTCCAACACAGGCCACGAAATCCTCCGTCCGAAACCTCGAAGGTTAGTGAAGAAAAGTTGATTTCAACCTTGAATTTGCACTCCAAAATGAATGACTGTTTCAGTTGCTATCAAATAAAATACTCTGTTGCACAAGCAAAAAACGTCGATTTTTGTTTACGACGATTACAGTCCTCGGCTTCGCCTCGGCCAGTAACTCTAAGATCAACATTTTCTGTTTGTACAATAATGTACCGTTACAAACAACCATTATAGCGAGTTGTGTGATTCCACACACTGAAAAAAGGAAAAAATTTCGATTTTTGGGTGGACAAGCTCAAGAATTCCGCCAGCGGTCTCGTTTAAAGTAATTATGAAAATTATCGACGTGGATTATTTCTAAATTCCGGGTTGACTAATTATGCGCTCGGGAACGCGTTTAGTCGTGTCGACGACCTGGAAACGAGCCCGAAGACCCCGAGCGATAAATGATCTGGAGGATGTGGACACTGATTAACATTTTGTGTTCGTGTCCTCGATATGAAATCGATGATGATTGATTTCGCGTCACTTCGGAAGAGAGTGATACTCAAAGTTAGGGAAAAGATGTGTCGTTTTAGAAACCGTAAAAATTCTTGATACCACCAAATATTGAAAATCTTATACTTTTAAACTTCTTGTTTTTCGAAACTTCATTAATGGGGATTCAGCAGGATCAAGGCGAAATGGATCGGAAACATTTGGCGCGTACCGTGCGAAAAGAGAGTTGACGCGTCTCGTGTTGCAATTGAATATATGAAAGTCGGGGAACGCGAGGAAACGATATGGGAACCCGGGCGATCGAGATAATGCAGCTCGTGGGAGGAAGAGCGCCGGGGTCGCCGAAGCACGAGCAGCCCCGGAGACAGTTTTAAGTAAATATTATACCCAGAGCACGCCACTCTCTTTTCTTCATTGTTTCCCCGCGAAACTCGCGCTTCCCCCCGCCCCCACAATGTCGGAGAAACGTCCAAATTAAAGCGCAACATCGCGCTTTTTTTCTCGACACTTTCGGTGCAACTGGGAAACATGTAGAGAGAGGATCGTGTGGGATTTCGAAAATTAGATAAGAAAAGATCGAAAACCTCCGCAGTTTGAGTGAAATATCATTTTAGACGTTCGGAATATTATTTTTCACTCGATGAACTTGGTGGATAAATGATCGATTTTCACACTGTAAGCAGGGGAGAAAATGCTCTTTTTCCGCTACTAGACATGATGCCCGCGCTACGCGCGCCTGCATTTTATGATTATAATTCCTTTAAATAATTCCTATACATGCTATTACAAATATCGATGGGTATTTCATACTTTATACATGGATTTATGACCATTCCTATCGATTTCTATCCATTCCCATAAATTCCCATCAAGTACTGTTGATTTCCATTTATTTGCATCCATTTCCAATACAGTTCCCGATTCCTGTGGATTCCTACCGATTATCATTTATTTTGATGTATTTCCATCAATTGTTATCAGCTCCCATCAAATTTAATCGATTCCCATTAATTTGAATCAATTCCAATCGATTCCCATCAATTTTCAAGAATTTATGTAAATTCCCATCCATCGTGCACTATTAATATCCATCGTTTCCTATGAATTCATATGAATTACCATCAATCACTATTGATTTCCATTTATTCTCGTCGATTTCTATCAGTTCCCGTACAAATTTTCGTCGATTGCCATAAATTCCTATCAACGACTATCGATTTAACCATCCATTCCCATTATTTTTTTTATTGATGCCTATTTATTATTGTGAATTCCTATCGATTTCCATGAATTTTCATTAATTATGATATACTATTGTTTCCATTCATTCCTATCAATTTTTATCGATTTCTACCCATTCACATCAATTACTATGGATTTCCATTTATTCTCGTCGATTATTCTATTCCCATCGATTCTCACCAATTTCCACGAATCCCCGTGAATTTTTATACCAACTTCTATTGATTTCCATTTATTTCTAGCAATTTCCATCAAATCCCATCAATCCTTATTAATCTTAATCGATTCCAATTCATTTCTATTAATTTTTATGGATTCCTATAAATTCTCGTCAATTATTGCTATTGATTTACATTCTTTCCCATCATTCCTCAATCAATTCCCATCAATTTCTATCAATTCCTAACAATTCCCGTCAATTTCCATCCATTCCTATGCATTTCTATGAATTCCCATCAATCACTTATCGATTTTTATTTATTTTTATCGATTCATAACAATTTTCATCGATCCCCATGAATTCTTATCTATTACTATGGATATTCCTATCCATTTCCATCAGTTTGTATCAATTCCCATGAATCCTTATGAATGCTAAACAATTACTGTTTATTTCCATCAATATCTATAAATCTCCATTGATGAAAATCAATTCCGGAATCAAAAATAATGATTTCAACATTTATTATTATCAACAACAATGACCTCGACAATTATTCTCAATGATCAAAATCTGATAATCGCAAACCACGAATTACACGCGTATTACACGATTTCGATAGATTATCGATTACCATTCGATACACGCTGCATGCTTTAGATGTTTCATCACTTTTTTCTCTAGGGATAGTGTTACAAAATATGTAGTTTTGGAAACTCACTGAATATACAGTCAACTATGCAAATCGAATAGGGATTTTTCTGAAAAGACAGACTAGTTTCCGATTGCAGTGTCGGTTGCAAACATTTTGGGATATCGAACACATTTTCTTATGTTTCGATGAAACCGCATTTTTTCTAAGCATAGCGACCCTTAAATAATCTTCCATAGAGTGTCCACAATACTCTTGGAGAGTCAGCCTTCGGTGGGTTACTGTCGCAAAGTTTTTAGTTTCAATCGTCAATTTTTTTCGTTTACCGTTAACATCGTTCGAAACTTGAGTATTTTGGGTAACGGGACGAAGCGAAAAAATTTCAAGCGTGAAACATGAAAAATCGGTTGCATTTTTGCCGAGGGCGAATATTCCCAAGATTTTCTACGACGTAATTAAATCGCGAATCACGACAATCGCGACTTCCGCGGCGAATCTGGGTTAAGTGCGAATCTACGGCGTTCCTTGAATATTGCGATCATTGCGCTCGTTTATGCACGCATCGCTCATGAACTCCTCAATTGGGCCCGCTCGTATTTATAACTTTCTATGATAAATAAAAGATGAACGAGGGAGATAAACTTGTACGCTCTGAATTATGATTTTAATTGATGATTCGGCACGCGGGGAAAATTTATGCGGTGGAAAATGATTCTCTTTCTTATCTTATTTTCATTTTCACCGGTTTTTACCGTTCACATTCACTTTTTTTCGCGGTTGAAGAGTTGTTGCGGAATAGTGTGAGTAGGGAGGAAGAGAGGGGTACAAGATGGCTGGGGTTTTCGATTTTATTCTGTTCGGACAGATTTTTTGGATTCGCTGTTGCAGTCGCGAAAATGAAAATAAGCATACGTTTTCAATTCTCATTGTTTATCCAAACCCTTCATAAACGAACTCTTGGAATTGAAATGATACTTCCAATTGTTTGATAAAAACCTGTCGTATTTGTCAAAAAAGTTGAAAATTCATCCACTGAAATTTTTGAGGGAGAGTTCGGACACCTTGAAAAAAAATCGTTCAAGTTGTCAGAATGTTATATTAAATTCAGTAGATATCGAAGTATACCCTTTTTCTGAGTTTTAGTGATGTTTCTTTGAAGATTACTATTTCAGCCAAGCACGTAGCCAGGGAGGGGGTTGAGGGGGTTGAATCCCCTTCCGAAATTCTGGAAAATTTGAAAAATCTAGCACATTGCAAAAAAGTACATTTCGAAAAAAATAGTAAACTAATACTGATTTTCAAGAGTGTCAAAGTTTTCGAGACACTCGATAATTTTTGACATTTTCATCATTTCAGGATTTTTAACAATTTTGGGAATTTTCAGAGTTGGGGGGATTTCGAAGATGTTACAAGTTTTTAGAAGATTGACAATATTCAAAATTTCTAAGTTTCAAAAAAGTTTTCAAGATTTTTAACAATTTTGAGAATTGATGAAAATTGTTAAAGTTTGAAGTATTCTGAGGATTTTGGAAGTCATTGGAATTTTGAAACATTCGAGAATTTGAAAGTTTGGGTAAATTTCAGAAATTTGTAAATGTTCCAAAAATTCTGAAAATTTATAGTATTCTCATAATTCTTAAAATTACGAAAATTATACGAATTCTTCACATTTCGAGAAACTTGATAATTCGTAACATTTCAAGATTTTCAACATTTTAGAAAATTCCGAAAGTTATCAGTATTTTGAAAATTTTCAGAATGTGAAAATTTTGAGAGATTTTAGAGATTCAATAAAGTTTCGAAGATCTTGAGAATCGAGGCAGTTTTCGGAATTCTTGAAATTTTCAAAAATTTACGAATTTCTAAAATTTCGAAAAACTTTTGTTTAGTTGGAACATTTTTTATATATTTCAAGATTTTCGACTATTTTGATTAATTCCAAAGTCTAGAGGATTTTGCAAATTTCGGAGATTTCAAAAAAATTTTTTAAATTTTGAGAATTTCGAAAAATGTTATAATTCTTTAATGAAACTTCATTTTTTTTATTCGTTGAATTAATTTCAAGTGAAAATCACCTTACCCCCCCCCCCCCCCACCCCCCCCGGAGAGAAATTTCTGGTTGCGTCCTTGATTCCAGCCAAAATTTACCCGTTTATGGAAGACATACAAATTTTTTGGGAGAATTTACGTAGCCTCATACGAATGACACTCAATAATTTGTCAAATATTAAAAATAACGATATTTTAGAACTCGCTTTTTGTATCAGTGTCAAAACACACGTACACTGTAATTGTTAAAAAAATAATTACAGTCCGAACTCTCCCTCAATTTCCCTAATTGTACCTTTGGCGCAGGTATATCTACTTCAATTTAATACTACAACAATCTCAATATTATAATCGACTTCACTGGAGTTTCACTAAATGTAATAATGAAATAATACTTTTCTACTTGACATATCATTTTCCTGTGGAATAATGCCGCAACCATTTTTCGGTTTCCTGTGCCAATCCTACTTCCGATGCTTCGCCCCTATCAACCGGCGTGACGCCGATTCATTCATTCATTGAGACACTGCACTATCTGCTTCCTCTCGACTTCAACCACAATTACGCGATTTAATCACCGTTCACTTTCGATTACAACTGTCGCGATCCTCGAATCGCGGAAGGTTTCGCAAAAAACGCCGACTGCTTTTTTGCAATCAAGAGCAATCAACTCTAATTATGTCGTTCCCTCTCGGGAGAATCCATACAAATCGCTGAAAGTCCAGGAATTCTTCAATAAGAAATTGAACGATTTCTGATTGGAAAAACT
>JAPYZK010001585.1:0-21450 GCA_030522785.1 Platygaster equestris | reverse complement strand
CATCAGCAAAATTGAATGGTTGGTGCCTTACGTCAAGGTATCGGATCTTGAGAGGATTCGGATGCTCAACTATATCTCCACCAATCCTCGCATAGCTGTGAGTTACCGGAGTTGGGATCTTTACGAATATCCTCTACTTCCCCAAACAAAGAAGCATGTATGGAGTGTCAAAAAAACTACTCAGCTCGAGAAACCGAGATATGTAATTGTCGGATTTCAAGCTAGTAGAAAAAATGTGAAAACTGTGAGCGCCAGCGAGTTTGATGCTTGTATTTTGCGTGACATGAAATTGATTCTCAATGAAAAATGTTATCCCTACTCTAGTATCGAAATTAATGTCGTCGAAGACAAGTTTTCTATAGTTTTCGCCATATTGGCTGATATTCAAACATCGTTCCATGGTCACAAAGCTAATACATCATTGTCGCTCCCCGATTTTAAAACACAAGCCTTTCTTGTAGCGTTTGATGTCACGAAATAAGTCGAATCTCCGATAACTGGGACAGTAGATGTCGCCGCGACATTGTCGCGATAGAATTTGATACGAGAGAGAATGTGCCAGCTTCGACTGCCCTCTTCTGCGTAATTGTACATTTTTGAATATGGCGCGATTGACCAAGATGTAAGAAAGATATGAAAAATGTTTAATGCATCATCAATATCGCGACGAAATCTGTGAATGTATGAGAAACTCTAAGAAAAATGTATTACTCTGGACATTGCATTCATTATTTATTCCTCATCAACTATTTTTTTTTCTACGTATTCCACCGTTTTGCAGAGTTGAGAGCTTAAGGCGATGAATAAGACATTTTATCAAGTTATTGAATTATGTATTCTAAAATAATTATTCAATTCCGTTTAATCATCGGAGCTGGCCCGTCGATAGCTGATGTGCTGTTGGTACTCCAATGTTTCTGACATCGACGACAGATGGCGATACGTTGATTTATCTTGAGCTGTTCAGTAAGCTTCTCCCACGCGTACTCAATGTCCTTGGAATGGTATTCAAATAAAAATTCCTTTGGAAGTGTTGCGATATCCTCGGTATCCAAATTCCTCAGGCAGAGTGAATGACGCAATTGGGCGATCGATCGATTCGTGGAAGCGCTGTTGCCATATGTCTCCAAGAATCACATTCTCAAGCGGCGCCCGTTTTCTGTTGCGCAATTATGATGAATTTCGACTGATCCGTGAAGATTCTTGTTTATGCATGCCGCAACTCGCATATTTTTTAGAGATGGACAGCCCATATCTTCGAGATTGATGATAATGAGCCAAATTTCCAATGTTTCTTCGAGCCATGCCCTTTTCTCAGATCCCTCGACAAATACGTGACTAGCGTTTTTCAATTTAGAATTCAATAGTTCTCTGTACTCTCCGTATGGGATGTCTCCAGCCTCCCATGAAATCCTATGATAATTCTGCGTTAGACACGCGTTTGTAACTTTTGCTTTCGTGCGAAGACTCGTCCACGCACATGCAGGTTTGAAAAGGTATGTTTCAACATTGGCACTATCCAAGTCGACTATAGCCAAATCCATGACAACAAACGCGTCACCACCGCACAAATCGCGAGGCATCGTGAAATCCTGAACTTTGACGATGTACTCCATTCGTAAGTGTTTTTTATGATTATCACAACGACACTGATTAAAATATTAGATGGCCCATTTTTATATACTATCGCACGGACCCCAAAGATTGCCTTCGACATTTCTAGCGTTGTTTGATTGGTTCTTCAAAAATGGTGGAGGTAGCAGGCTCGACTGACGGAATAACTGATCGTCTCAGAGCTCGCTAGCGTCGCTCGGTTGGTTGCTGAGAATGTGGTGGGATATGCGTACCAAGTGTAAGAATAAAAGACGGAATCTCGACTCGTGGAGCATCAGTCTCACGAAAATTTTGTCGGAAGCGTCATGGATTTCTCCAAACTCAACACAGTAGCTCGTGCCGAGCAAAAGAGGATCACCGAGCTCACACCGAAATACAACTACCGAGTCACGAGCATCGTAGAAACGAAAACCCAATATGGTCCAAAGATCGTTATTACTCTTTATTATCAAATTATCGTGTACCTCCCCAACCGAATCTGCTATTTGCTTTTGAACGATCCAGAGCAATTTCGACAACTCAAGCAATCAGTGGAGACGACGGAACGTATGCATTTCCAATTCCATGGTGGAAAAGTTGACTCTCGCGAGTTTTTGAACATCTAAACCATCCTCGCATCAACGTGAAAGCCGAAACCGGCCCTTTTTAGGGCCACGAAGCATTTTAACCCTCTCCATACTTAGGTGCAAGCCGAAACTGGCCCTTTTCAGAGCCACAAAATGAATAGAAATCAAGAAATTGATTATTACAATTACATGTTGTGGGATTTCATCTCACGCCATGTACACGTGTTTAGATGACGCAATTCTATCAATAGTCTTGCGAGTCTAAACCTGTCGAGGTGACGCACGAGTTTTGAATATTTATCACATACGATTTTCAGAAAAGTCGTGTGCGAGTCGAAACTTGACGTAGTGACATAATTCTTGAAATTAAAGCGCCTATTTTGACTTTACAACAAAAACTCTGAATATTTGAAATAAATAGATTTTTACTTCATAGCAGAATATTGTGAATTAGAAAATATTTCAAAATATTTCAGAATATTTCAGACTTACAAAATTAGCTGCGATCGCGTAGAAAATGAATATTTACACTCGAAATAAATTCATTCCAGGAGTATTTTTCCGAATAATGCAGCAAACAGTTGTAGTTTATATACGATATTGTTAAAACCGATCTGAGGTTTATATTGGCTGCAATATGGCTTTGAAACATATGAAAAATATTACAAAATAACGTTTTAAATAAAATTTTTGCTAGTCAAAGTATCAGGGAAGTGTATGGAAAAGGAGTTTACTAGTTTTTGTCTGGAGGGAAACTGAGAAAAAGGTAATGACTAAGATTAATGGCTGCATCTTTGTCCCTGATCTATCCACAGCTGTCTGTTACCTGGGCTGGACCAGGTAAGGGACTGCAAAATGACGCGTGAAAAATTTCCTGCTAGTTGGAGTATTAGAAAAATAAAAAAAAAGGAGTTCACAGGTGCATGTTGCCAAGGGAAAATTCAGAAAAAGGTGCCAACCGATGCCCCTGCCCTTTTGCCTCTCACCAGTTCCACCGAATTGTTTGCGTGCGCTCGGCGCCGTCCCAAGTCCCAAGGAATTCCAGCGAGAATATATAATATATTATTATAATGCTTGCCAAGTTGTTTGCGGGCGTAAAGTAAATTTTCACTGATGAAAACTTTCGTGAAATGTAAACATTTAGATATGGGAGAAATATGATGAATATAAGAATTAGTTTCTTATTTTCATTGAATTTACGCATAAGCAATAAAAGTTCACTTATGGAAACTCTCGTTGAACGTCAGCATTCATATATAAAAAATAATTTGAAATATTCTTATTATTTTCTCTTTATTCCCATTCAATTCAATCATATACAGGATATACAGCAGAGTTTCACTTATGGAAATAGAAAAAAATCGAAATTTAGATTGTAGTCGAATAGGAATCGAAATAATATCCAAAATCGGATTCAAATCTAATCGAAATCAAATTCCAAATTGAACAAAATTTATATCGAAAAAGAATTGAATCGGATGTGAAATCGAATTTGAAATCGACTCTAATCAAAACTGAATTTAAAGTCGAAGTCAGATAAGAAATCAAATCAGTTCATAATCACATTGAAATCGAAATTAAATCTGAAATAGAATATTATAGACATTTGAATTAACGTCGAATCGAAATTTTAAAAAAATTCGAAATCATAATGATAATATCCCTGTACTTTCCCTCACTATTCTTACGTCGTTAATTTGTAACATGCTTGAAATTTATGGTTATAAGACTTTCAAAAACATTTTCAGAATGAATGGTTGTTATTCGCTTTTGAATCTCCCTTGAAGGTATGGCTGTTAACTTTTTTTGGGAGTTATAGCATATTCCGCAGTAAATGTACTCGAGGTCGATAAATATTATCATCAAAATTGAAGCACTCATTTCTATTGAATTTTTGACGTTCGTGGCGCAGACGTAGAAAATCATGCCGAATTCTCGAATCTCAGTATCAAGAGAGCAGAAGAAAGTGAAAGTTCCTTCTGAAAGTTCTGACGAAGCTGCAACTGATAATGCGTTCGTAAATATTGCTAGACCTATCCCAGATAAGGGGCAGCCGACCTTTTTTTCCAGTTTTCCCCTCGACCATTATGCACCCGTGAACTCCTCTTTTCCTCTGTTCCCCTTATACTTGGATGAGCGAAAATTTCATTTAAAACTTCATTTCTCAATACTTTTTTCATGTATCCTGTCTCGAAAAACATTTCTAGAAGTATGAACATTATCACAAAGAATTGTTCAGGAATAATTAAATTCTCATCCTAAATATTCCTCTCTCATTCGATTATAGCAGACCGTATGGAAGTATGGAATATTTCACCCTGGCGGGAATAAAACAAGCTTTATTCTATGTAAAGTTGAGACTGTTACGCTGACATTATTCCGCTATTTTAATTTTTGGAATATTAGTTAGAAATAAATAGAGTTACTCAAAAGCAACGGAATGAAGTAACGGAATATTTATTTATCTTAGTTCTCCGAAAGTAAAGGAATATATTTCTATTCCAGCCGTTTTCTGACAACGAAATATTCATTTAATTATTCCATTATTCCCGGATTAGTACTCCCGCCCAACTCTGCCTTTAATGCAATTTCAAGTATCGGAGCTATTATAAAAGCTGAAATTCCTGCTCCGTGTTGCACGATAACTTTTTTTTTTATTACTATCCCAGGTACCTTTTGGTTCTGCTAGACGTCTCGAAATTTAAGCGCGTTTTTTCAAATGAGCTTTTTAATTTTTTCATAGAGCTTCGTTACCACCCAAAATATTTAGAGCGCATTTACAAATGCATTTGATTAAACTTTTGTCCGCTTTCGGGAGGAAGGATTTTCTCTGTTCCTTGTTGAGAAGACACAAAGCTCTTAAAATACCAGTCACTCTAGCAGAGAATTGTGATTCAGCGGCTAATGTACAACTAGTATCAAATGTTCGGAATCAATGGTGTTTATACTTTTACGAGGGATGTAAACAAAATTAGGTTTATCGTCAGGGAAGATACAAGTACAAAAACGGTATATATCGGGGGTAGATTGTTTTAAGTCTAAAAACAAATATCCATGAGGTGTAGATGTCGCTTTTCGATAAACTTCTGTGACGAATCGCGGATTTTCAGAGAAGACTTGACGAGCGAGGTGATTAATTTGAGTCTTGTCGCGTGGGTTTTTGAAAACTACGATATAGTGTGCGTTCAAGGAAATATCCCGTTGACCTCGACCTTGATGAAATAAATTTTGGGTAATGTAAATAACGCTCAAGTTCCGGTGATGACTGCCTTTCGTGAATAAGTCGACGACGGCGTTACCCGAGGGTTCTCCCATTAAATCGTCAAGAATGACTAATTTTGGTTTTGAATCTTTAGAAAAACTGTTACTTTAATCGTTACTTTGAGGAACACCTTCCCGAAATTGAACACCTTTTTTTTTTTATAATCTTCGTACCCGCGTTGCCACTCCGAGTAATACAAAATTATACTTTCAAATCGAGTATCGCACAATATTTCCAAATTTTTGACTAAATTCTTTGTGAAAACAGTTTTTACGTAAGCTGAGGGACCCGAGACAACTAGAGTGAACGGATGTTGTAACATCAAAGTCATTTTACGTAATAAGTCGTATTTTTAAGAGTTTCGTATTTTATAACAATCAATACAGCGATGACTGTGGAGTTAAGTGAGGTAAATGAAAAAAAAAAAAAAGCTAACCACCCAATACATATATCGTCAGGAAGAATTTATTTACGACGTAAAAAAATGTAAAACATGTTTATTGTTACTGTATCAGAAATTATTAAAATTATCATTATCGAGTAAGCACAGGCATTACAAACTTATCATCTGGATACATCAATTTGGCGATGAAGTAGTATTTCTTGCACTCACTAGGTTCCAGTTGTCTTTTGACGATTTCGTAGCGATCACTTATCGTGCGACCAATGGCTCCGCTCAGCATCTCCATAATTTTATTCCCGTCGTATGCAGCTCTTCGCAAAAATTCAATCTTGTGTTTTATGCAGCCCTGTAGATTTTTCGCGTGTAGAAAAGTAGAACCTGCCATCCACAACAATGATTTCCTATCTGTCGCGTCTTTTTCATGCGTCGTAATGAGGATGAATTTCTCGGTATACCCTTTCTCAATCGAGATACAACAACCCTCGCTCAGTTGTATAATTGGAAGTTCTTCTGAAAAAAAAATCCAGGAGAGAAGAAATAGGTTCGAAATTTTCTACGAGATGCTCCCATTCGGTCGGATCAAGACAGACACCTTTTTCAAATTTGTTATTAAGAAGCTCAATTTTCGGAACAAAAGTTCTATCAGGTCCCAAATACGCACCAATCCTGACACTTTTTGTACGCGATTTGTTGATATCGTAAACGGAGGTGAAATATAGTCGGTTTTCCATCTTTTCTTTTAAGGTATCGGATCGAGACTGTTAAAGCTGTGGTGACCGCGCTTTTATTTACAGTTGAGGGGTATGGACTTCCAAGAGAAGTGGGAATAAATGTACGTATTTAAACGTAAATCGACAAGGAAAAAGAGTAATGTATTTACGTACATAAACGTCGTGATTACAGTTTTAGTCGCGAAAACTTTACACTCAACACCCGATTATTCTCGATGTCGATCAATAATTTTTTTTCACTTTTCAGATATTTTCTATTTGTATCTTTATCCTCTTTTTCAATTCCACACGTTTCATTGGTACTGATTATCTCGTCATTTTCGATTGAACTAATCACTGAGTGGTGAATGTGATGATCGAAGTATCGATTGATCGAATAAAGCGATATATCGATGGTGTAACGTCAGTTGTCCGAACAAATATATTACAGCGAGTTACCCCGTTTCCTTTAGTCGAAACGTCTTGTCCGCGAGATGTGTCCGCGTGTAACCTTATACCCTAAAAAGAAGCGTGTAACCCAACACCTCCGCGAAATCGTCAGCGACACGCGCCGCGGGACCTCTCGGCCCGCGAGATGCGGTAATCCGATACCCTCGAAATTGTCCGCGAGATGTGTCGCGGAAGTAACCCGATACCGCGGTGACGTCATTTGTTTTGACTGGCCGTACAGACAGCATTCTACTTAAATCAAATGGAAAGATTCTAATTTTTTGCATATTGGAGAATCACAAGGGGGTCAGAATCAAAATTTTCAGCGCGTGCAATTCGCGGAATTCTTGTAGGTTACACGCCCACGGGCTATTAATTTTGGCAACCAAAGACGGAAAAATTTTTCGAATCAAGAGATGTCAGATTCAATGAAAAACTAGTTCACGAGGACAGATTCCAAAAATCGAAACAAAATGGGCTCGGTGGGAGCAGTGCTCTTGAATTCAGGGAGGTTTTCGAGCTTTCTGAGACGGAGTGAGACTTGTCAAAAACGGAGGGAGAAAATCAAGTCTCAGAACACTCAAAAACGGAGGGAGAGAAAGATGAATTCTTGGATGAAAAGTCTGAATTGGCAGTGGGGAAAAGAGGTAGGGGGAGACCGAAATAACGTTCCCTACAGGATAAAAATGAGCCTCGAAAAATTTTGACAGTAGAAGAAAATTCACGAGAAAGCCCTTACAACACAAGGAGCAAAGCGGTGCGAGATACAAGTTTTTCAGACGGCGCACTGTTAACGAATGTTTCAATTGAATTTCCCTCCACAGAACAGAAAATAAAATCTACCGAAAATATCAAAGTTGATAAATTGATTGATGCCTTTTTTTCAATTTCAATGGTGATCCAATTAATTACAGAGAGGCAATTTTATCGAGAACAAAGAAAACTGGATTAAAGCTATCAAAGATGAATTGAAATCTATGGAGAAAAATCAAGTTCGGGATTCAGCCGAAAGACCAAAATTTGGGGGCGACGGCTCACGCCCAAACATCATTGACTCAAAATGGGTGTTTAAAAGAAAATTTGGACCTGATCGTGGAGAAGCGTTTAAAGCTCGACTAGCTATCAGGGGATTCAAGAATAGAAACATTTACGATCTCAAAGAAACTCACACTCCAGTGTCAAGACTTGTTTTCGTGAGAACTGTTTTTGTAATCGACAATTATTTGGATCTTGAAGTTTGTCAATTAGAAATTGAAACAGCTTTTTTGAACGAAATTATCAATGAGGAAATTTTCATGGAAATACCCGAAGGGGTAGAAGTTTCAGAAAATATCAGAAAAACATAATTTTGCAAAATAAATAGGGCCTTATATGGATTGCGCATGAGTCGAAAAAGGTGGAAGGAAAAATTCACTGGAGTAGCGAATTCCTTGGGCCTTGAAAGAGATAATCACGATCCGTGTCTTTTCACGTGGCACTCTGATGTAAAAATAGCTATTTTATTACTGTACGTTGACGATATGATCCTTGCTAGTAACGACAAAAACAAACTAAACAAGATTAAAATTGGAATAAAAGACGCTTTTAAAATCATGATTCCAAAGTCAGTGCACTGACTTGGAGGAACCGAAAAAATTTTTGGGACTTGAAATTACCCGAAATCGACAAACTGAATCGACAAAAATTCCGCAAGAAAAATACATTGAACGAATTTTAACGGAATTTGGCTTCAATGACGAATTTTCCCAAAACACTCAAATGATTACTCGACAAGTTCAAAACAAAGAACAGAGATAGCGAGAAGAAGACCTGAAAGAAACTTAGGACAGACAAAACGATACGATGGACGTTCCATACCGTGAAGCAGTAGGGAGTTTACTGTATCTTGCGGGTGCCGCAAGACCGGACATCACATATGCAGTAGACGTCCTAAGTAGACATCAAATCAATCCGACCGAAAACGAATGGCAAATGGTCAGACGGTTATTCCGGTATTTAAAAGGCATCAGGGCTATTGGACTACTATGGTAGAAGAAGTGATCTAGTAGCATATTCTGACGCGAGTTTTGCAGACTGCAAAAACTCGGTTTCCACGTGTGGCTACATTATTCGGTTGTTTGGGGATACTGTGGCCAAGAAATCGTGTCCTTGAGCAAAACTATGAAAACGATTTTGAACAGAAATTTGCTACCTGCTGTTCTCATGTGCGATAATAGAGCAGCAGAAACGTGTGCAAAAACAAATGGGGTTAATAAATTAAGGCATACTACCGAAGTCCACGAAGACTATGTCAAGAAATGTGTTGATGAAAGGAGAGTTAATATATATTGGGTTTCAACCAAGGAGCAATGGGCTGATGTTATGACGAAGCCTTTATGCTGTGAAACCCACACTCTAATAAGAAATGAAATTCTAAATTACGACTGATCGCACTCATCTAATGACTTTTTGTGTAATATATGATTACAGGCGCCTAGAGGAGCAGTTTGAAACTTGGGCAACGAGAAATGTCTTTTGTAACGAATTCTAGATTTGTAACTCTCAAAAGCACGTAACTTTAAAGAGTTGTGAACTTTACGTCAATGTTTGTGTAATTAGAAAAGGGCAAAATGGATATACTTGAGTAAAATAAATTAGAAATAAACCGACGATTATGTTTGGAACTTAGAAATTAAATGGAATAAATTGATTAATAAACTGTTGAAATGTTGTCCTCGGGAGGGAGTGTTGAATTTGGAGGAGGGGAGAGCTTGGACAACGAAAAGGGTCTGGTTACTCTCTGCTACTTTTCCTCAGCTTTCCCCGGCGGAGGCTTCACTTCGGTTTCGAATATGGTTAAGGGCGGACGTAAGTCGAGACGAATGAAGAGTAGAATAACTTTAAACGAACTGTTTTATTATTTACACCCAAACCTCGAGAGACTATGACAGAGAAAAAAGACAGTTTGAATCATAAATTATATTGAAAGATTCCCCATCACTCCAAAAATACATTCTGTTCATAATGAATGATTATGAAATCAGATATGGAACATATGTTTTCAATGATTGTCTTGCACGTATGAGATTCTCAATTGACAAGTATATGATCTGTCTAAATTACATAGTCAATCTATAATTCTTCAAAAAATGGCAATTTTTTCCACTGTTTGCTCGTCAAAAGTTACCAACTTCAAGACTTACGTAAAAAAACCCGATTTTTTACATTCGTGGAAAAAAAACGGTGAAAAAAATTCTTCTGTATATGCAAAAAATTGGAAGAAACTGATATTTTTTCGAGAATGACAGAAAATATGTAGTACGCCACATGGTGAAAAAGCGCAATTTTTAATTGATGTGATAGTTCTATGCGCGACGCTTAAAATAACTAATCTCGCACTCATTTCAAATCGGTTGCCTTTTCAACTTGAGGCATAATATACTACCGACTTCGATTTATGCACGAGCCGAATCGACGTAGTTCTTAAAAAACATGACCAGACCTTTTGCACTTGGTCTGCTCCTGTGATCTTCATCCGTGCAAGAGGTGAAAATTTCCAAAACTTGATTGTAGTCTTTCGGAAAATCAATGGCTGGAAGTGGTGGACGCATTCCTAAAAAAATACAAACAATTTCAAGTCATTATAAAAAGCCTTTATTCAACCACATGGACAAAGAGCGTACTTTTTCAACTGTTTTCATTTTTCAGGCGCACTTTTTCCACGTTGTAATATGAAAGAAATTTTGCAACCAGTGAAATAACAATACTTGAAAAAAATTTGAGATTTTCAAAGAAAGTTGAAGGCGAATTTTGGATACTTCGAAACTAAACAAATCGAAAAACCAAAGTTTCCAAGTTTTCCAAAACATCAATGTAATTTTTCTGTTCCAACTATTAATGTATTACGAAAGTTTCAGTTTTTCATCATCAAGAAGATATTGCCTGGATGTAACGTATTTTTTAAGCACTATCATTATTCAAAACTTGAGAATAAAAAAGCTCTAGGACTTTTGGAATTTGCAGAATGTTGGAACATAGACATTCCAAGATTCCTGACATTCTTTATCAGCTTTCAAATTCTTCAAAACTTGACAATGTTTGAAATCTAAAATACAAATCTTTAAAATTCCCGAAACTTCATAACTGTCAAACTGCATTTTTTTTTTTTTGAATTTTCATCAACTTCGAAATTCCAAAACATTATCAACATTTCTGATTACTTTGTCGGTAAGGTAGGGATTCGCATTTTTTTCAAATCAATTTTGGGAGCATGGTTTTAGTAAAAGATCACCAGAGCAACAAACTAGGTACTTAGTCACATCCTATAGACGCAAAAATTGAAATTAATTATTTATTGAGGGCGTAAGATGTTAACGCGTTTTAATATTGCAATATTAGTTTGGAAAGAAGCATTTAACGGGACGCAAACAACTAAAACGCGAGTTCTGATGTGTCAGATATAAAAACCGACTTATAATTTAGAGGATACCCGGGTTAATTGGCGGAGTTTCTAAATTACATTTTTCATCAATTTTCATGTCAGTATTACTAAGGGATTAGATGTATAAATATGCTCGTCTGTCCTTTTGATTCCAGGCTGCAGCTGACAGTATATTATTATGCAGCCCTGTCGTAATAAACTCCACTGTTTCAGGGGAGTTTTGGTGAAGTAACAGTGGAGCTACCCTTTTTGTACTCAATTCGCGATTTTCCGCGCAAGTTCAATTCCAGAAATGTTGTCTGGTACAAAATATAAAACTGTAGTTAATATGAAGCAAAAAATGGATGAATAACAAATAAAAACAATAAATAATATAATCATGTTATATTCACAATCCACGAATAAACAACCCGTGATTATAAACGTATCACACAAGGTAACATCTACATATTCCGATTTAATATGAATATAAATGAAAATTCATCCATATTTGTCAAATTTCACTAGATTTCTCGTACTCCACCAAAACTCCACTGCTACGGTGGAGTTTTGGTGGAGTTTCGGTGGAGTCAGTTACGACTGGGAGCATATTCGACAATGTAATAAGGACTGAAGGAAAATTTTTCGTAACGTTTGCAACAAACCAGCAGCAATAAATATTCCGTCAAAAGGGATTGATTAAGGTTATGACAGTTCATTTTGCATGATCGCATGCTAGTTGAAGATTTGAATGAATACAATGTACGAAAGTCAAATATATAAAAATCCTTCAATAAGTATATACATAAAATGCATGTAATATGTAAAATAACTAACGAATTTCAATGTAATTGACTATTTTGAATACAACGATCAATCTAAATAGTAAAAAAATATATGAAATGAATCAATAATATTAATATAAAAGTTTTAAAAAAACTGCTTATTCCGCTTAAAGAAAATTACGTTCTATCGTCGATATTCAACGTTCGACCGACTTTTAATGTAATCTGTCCGTCAAAATGATAGTATATTACATTACTAGTAGTAGCACACCTTGCACTACGAGTAATGTACGATATCTTACCCGCAACAAAGTCTGTGACGAACCTGAAACGTCGCCTAGAAAGTGAGGTTACGTAGTACTTTGACAGTTCGGTCACGTAATTAGTTCCAACGGCCGGCGCTTACATTATGCGTTTCTAGGCGGCGGTCGTCGGAACTAATGACATGACTAGGCTGGTAAAGTGCTACATAAACCTCACTTTTTAGATGGCGTTTCAGGGTCGTTACAGGCTTGTTGCGGGTAAAAGTTTTTTTTGCTAGTTAGTTGTGATGATAAATTCTGGAAATATGGACCCTCCTGAACTAGAGTACGAGAGGATTTTTTTTTATTGGCTTACGTTTTCGAGTTATGAAATGATAACAATATTTTTCGGAAATTTCTCACATACCGGCCGATTTTCGTGATTGAAAGTTGTAGATATAGCTTTTCATGGCCGCTGGTTCCATTTCCGTGAGAATTTTTGGAAAAAAGGATATTCTGAAATTTTATTTTCCGAAAAAAAATGACAAATGATGTTCCGACAGGCCATTGTTACCGTCACCGCGGGAGTCCTCTTGTACGGTGAAGACTACTCCAGATTGCCCTGTCGACAGTAACAATGGGCCATCGGAAAATTATTCAAAATTATTTGTCATTTTTTCATTCGGAAAATAAAAAGCCAAATTTATTAATTTTTTTCAAAAAAATTCTTACGGAAATAGAATCAGTGGCCACGGAAACCTACATTTGTAACTTTAAATCATGGAAATCGGCTGGTATTTGAGAAATTCCCGAAAAATATTGTTATTATTTAATAACTCGAAAACGTGAGCCAGTAAAAAAAATTCTTTCGTATTCTAGTTCACGAGGATCCATATTGTCAGAATCCATTATCAAAACCCATTAGCATTTTCGGTGACGCACAGCGATGATTGGGAGTCATCATTCTCATCATTGCCATTCACAATTATGATTTTTACGCATAAAAACCGTAACAATCACTGCTATTTTTCCTGTATTTAGGTATATACGTAATTGACACCCTTGACACCGACAATAGGATTAAACGGAAACCGAATGGCGGACGAGTATACCTATCTCTATAGCGCTTTTGTATGACTGCAATTTAAAAAATGTGGTACACCTAACCTAACTTGTAGCTAGCACTAACGGGCCGTCCTTAAATCTAGTGACGCTAAACATGTTCAGAACTCTCCCCCACCCCCCTTTCTTGTGCCAAATGTGAGGATGTGAAAACCCCCCGTAGGGTCACATGATGGATGTTCGAACCCCCCCCCTCCTCCCAATACCCCCAGCGCTATTCAACAAACAAAATAGTAGACCGTATGATGTATTTTTCATGGAGTTAACCTATTATCAATAATTTACCAGTTGGTGAATTGGGTGTAATGGATTTTTTCGAGCATGGTATTCAGTTATTCCCACTTTGATAAATGAACCAAGGAAATCTAAAACTTGATAAGTTCCTCTTCAATAAAGGTTATTCTCACTCAATATTTGTAACCCACACGCGCATATCAGAGGAAGACAAGCCAGATATATTTTTAAAAAATACTATGTATTCTGGGCAACGAAATTGATGAGCTAGACTTTTTTGATGGAAGATACCAACAATTCAGTAATAAACTACGTAGGATACACATGGTTAATATGCTATGACACATAATGCAATACATAGATGAGACATCTTATTATAATTATAAATCCACACCACAAAGCTATTTTAATTGTATACGCTATATTGAATGTAAACATGAGAGTTCTCCCGTTGTTTGAATAAATTATTATTATCATGTTTTAGTTAAGAAAAGGTCTCGGCCAAGGATGTTAAATAGATAAGGATTACAAACTCAAGTAGAGGGGGTAGCACGTTAGGTGTCGGAAATCATGTCAGCGAGGGTTCTTGCACGCTGCGAGAAAATGCATTCTTAACGTTCACTTAAGGAGGTCTTCTACGTGTAAGCCAAATTTTGAAGCTCATTTTGCAAAATGGTTGGCAGAAAAACTACACGTGATTATGAAGAATTGAAAAAAACACGAGCTTTTTCGACTATTCGAAAATTCTTAAAAATGGCAGACTTTAACAGAAAATATTTTTTTTACAGTTTTTTTCAGCTAAAAAAGGCTGTAAAAATTGAAAAAAAAAACCTTTTTCAGAAAAGCTCGTGTCTAAGCATAGCGACATGTTTGCCAAATAATTAGAGAGAAGAAAATCCCCGAAATTCCAAGTAGTTTAGAAGAACTCTTGCCAAAACTTTTTAAAACATGACTTTTGGGAAAACGCGTTTAAAAATACATGAAGGGGTAAAACGTGATTAGTAAAACTTACAATTCAATCGGTTGAAGACTTACTTGACAATCCGGTCCCAAACGACACACAGATGCAAACACACTTATAAAACTGTAAAAAACTGCCTGTCAGATCGGTTTTTTTCTTTGAGTAACGCCACGAGCGTCTGCCGCAAAGGCGCCTAAAACACCGTTAGTTGTCGCAAATGGCATAACTTACGCGTATCTCTCAAAATCCTTCATGAGGAACATTTCTAAGAACTTCTAGATTCGAAATATGTAATAAAATAAATTCGATTTTTGAAAAATTCATACGTAAAAGACCCCCTTAACGCGCAAGAACCTGAGATCTTCTCTGCTCTCCTTCCTTCCCCTGACGGTCGTGACTCGAGTAAAAACTCGATCGCGGTGATCGAGTTTTGATCGAGTTTCGATCGAGTTCTGATCGAGTTGTAATTTTGTTGCCGAAATGTCAGCTTTAATCGTGTTAAATAACTTTCTTTCGGTAAATATATTATTTTGCAGTAAATATATATTATTATAATAAATGATACACTGAATTATATATCTGTTATGAATCATTATTGTAATATGAGTTAAAATTAAGTCATAAGCGGAAGTAGGTGGCGGGGTTGAGTTCGACAGGGCGATTCGGAATGCGCAAGTGCGGGATGAAAGCGGAAACAGAGAGAAACGGGAGTTTGGGATCGTGGGACACTTTTCGGACGGGGCTCGGAGTGAGTGTCCCGAAGCGCGTTCCGGGTAGACTTGTGTTCGGGGACCACGCGGTAATAACCTATGTTCGGGAGACGTGTATCGTGGAGACTTGAATAAATGTAAAGTTAAATAGTAAAAGTGGAGTTTTCTTCAACATATCTTACTGATATAATATATTTTATAAAGTATTTTTTATTATTGTCAATATACTTCATTTTTCAGTGAATATAGCTGAAAAAATTTCATTCGAAACATTTGAAAGACTTTACATCAAAATTAATGCATAATTCCGTAATTTTTTTGTAATAAATAAGCGAAATCAGCTACTCGATTGGAACTCGAGTGGAACTTGATCGCCACAATCGAGTCACGACCGTTCGGGTCATCCTAGCATGCCGGCGTATATCGGAGCACCGCGTTCAATGCTGTGGCATAGGCAGTTTGTAATCCTCGTCTATCTAGCATCCTTGGTTTCGGCTCTTATTATTATTATTATGCAATTACCCAATCTTCATGAGAACGTGTAGCACAATATTTGCTATACAGAAGACACTAAAGGCACCCTAACAACTTACCCCAACTGCCAACTAGTAGCCCCGGTTTCCTCTACTCTACAAGAATTGATAGTGGTAAGCTCCCTAATATGAAAATTGATCTATTCAGGAAATTTTTCGTTTACCAAGATTCTTTTTTTCTGGCCCTATGAGAGTCTCCAAGTCATTTTCTGTGTTGATGATACTGTCCGTGCACTCATCATTTTTCTTCAAATATTCACACATAGAATCATCTGTGGTGTCTAAATCCATTTCCGAATCTTCTTCGACGTGAGGTGGGGAAAGCGCCAACATTTCCCAAACTATGAGACCATATGACCAAATGTCAGCTTTACTCGTCACAATTTCGTCTGGCAAAAAGAAAACGATAATTTATTGCTAGTTTGTCACTTTCAATTATTCATATTTTATCTACAGTTCTCTCTCCAAAAAAGCTGAACCTTGAGGGTGGGTGTACTATTTTCCAAGAATCAACAAACCCCCATTGAAAGCCCACTCGCCGCTCGAGTTGAAAGATCGCGTTTCCTATGAATGAGTTTAGTCGCATACACTTCGAATCTAGGAATTTCGTGGGCGCCTGTGTGCGTCTATGCGTACTATTGGGTCTTTCATGAAGTTCTGCAGTTTTTTTTGCATTTAATAATGCTGAAAAAAATAGCGAAACTTCATGGACGACCTCATTATACAGTGTAGTGGAAATAGATCATTCTCACGCAAGCTTATTCAGAGGTAACAGAGTCAATAGCTCAGTACGTTTAAACTCGACTTGGACGATTCAAGGTGGTAGAAGCGTGCGAGCGGAGATAAAGGAAATCAGACTTATTCAGAGGAAGATATGTATTTGACTATACTCTGTGTACATTTTTCGAAGAATTATTTCTCTGTATGATGAAAAATTGGCCACCTCCCCCGCGCCGATGTCAAAATGGCATCAAAAAAACATTAATATAACCAGGGACCGCCGGAACCGGAACTGGAACCGAAACCGGAACCGATATTATTTACGTGGAACCGGAACCGTAACGAAACCATTATTGGGAATTTTCACAGAACCGGAACCGGAACCGGAACCGGAACCGGAAGAATTTTTAACGGTTCTCGCATGCTCTTTTCGGCTCTGTATATATTGTTGGTGCTCGCTTCCGTCGTGTTAAAAACCATTGCCGTTCGATATGATATAGGGAAAAAATCGAAAGTATCGGGACTCTAGAGCAGGGTTTCGGAACGGAGGGAAAAAACGTTCCAAAATAGCGGTTTCTCCTCCGTTCTGAAAAAGAACGGGGGAAAAAACATCTGTCTCCTCCGTTCCGAAAAGGAACAGAAGACATAATTTTTCCTCCGTTCCGAAGAAGAACGGAGGAGATGAATTTTTTCTTCCTCCGTTCTTTTTGGGAACGGAGATTTTTTTCCCTCCGTTCTTTTTCGCAACAGAGGAGAAACCGCTATTTCGGAACGTTTTTTTCCTCCGTTACGAAATCCTGATTTTCCCCGAAAGTGAACCTAAACTTCACCGAAGACATTTCAACACTGTCTATGATTATGGATATGATGATAAATATTCATCATGAGTTGGAATATATTAAAATAAATCGGATCTATCTTCATCAATCAAAATGAACACTGTCAGGGGTGGATCCAGAACAATATTTTGGAGGGTCCTAACAAAATATTTATGAACGTCTGAGTGGTGTTTTCAATGTTTTTTTGAGGAGAATTCGGTATCTAGTTTGAGCTAAATTGAATGTTTTTTTTTTTTTTTTTTTCAAGTTTTCTACGGATCAGATCAGATTAACACTACTGAGTAAAATAGAGTTAATACACGCTAAAAAGAAATATCGCAAAAATAGAAAATATCTTATACATTTCAGAAGATTTGTTTCCAAATGAAAACTTTGAAGACATTCAACTTAAAACTAATAATCCCGTTCTCGTATTTAGAAAGTCCGCCTGATAAAAATACAAAGCCGGTTTCTCCCTATAAATAGGATTATCTCTTGTCTATAGAAATATTTTCTTTGGCGCAGTAAATAATTTCTTCCCTTGATCGATTACACTATCAACTTCGGAAAATAATTTCTGATGTTGAACCTGTAATTTCTTGTTTATTGAAGCCAAGTTCTCGAATGTGGAGGACAAATAACTTTAATTAAGAAAATAGTTCTCACTTGGAATGACTCAGTGTATCAAATTTAGAAAGTCAAGTTCTAAAGTCAATACCTTGTTGTTCTCATAGCAAAGAAACCTTTTTTTATTTTTGAGAGTCTATTCACTTGGAATTAATACATGTTAACTCAATGTTAGACAGTCAATTTTCTCAAATTTAGATAATGTTGTCTTATTTTTAATAATAAGATAATTATTTTTAGAGAATTGATTTGCAGCGAAAAAAAATTGAATTTTGCTTCTTTCACTTTGCCGGCCTTCTTCCCTTACCGTGCTCCTGTAAATATTTTATTATTACAATTTTTATAATCGCACACACGCATACACAAACCCATATTGATCAAAAAACGCATACAATTTATCCGCTCGCATAGGATCCGAACCCGAGACTCCTAGCTTATAATAGATATCGCACGCTATTTAATCCTCGTTGCAACAGCCGCTTGTGAAGTTGGGCCCGAAAATGAAAGCCTTCAGCGAGGGCGAGATTAGCGAGATAAGACTCATTGGCGGACGAGGCTCCATCATTTTTAGAAAGTGGAATTCTCGATTTTAAGATATAATTTCTCGGATCGCGCATGCTCGTGCTTGCTTGTCCTCATGATATATTTTATTATATTCAAATGATGAAAATTTTGATTCCTTTTAATTTTTTTACGATTATTACGACTTTGGTAAGAATTGCGCGTAATGTAAAAATAAGAGTAACATTACAATACATACATTAAAATGAAAGATGTATATGACGTTATTTCAACTGGCTAAAGAAACAATTGGTCCAATGATTGAAATTTAAACTAATAGCTGACAAATCAATGATGTCCAGAAATTTTACCGATTCATCAGTGGAAAGTGTGCAACTGAGGAGCCACAATTTGTAATTCATACATTGCAGTGAAATTCCACTGCAGATTTTGATAAGGAGAGTATACATAATATCTCTCCATATACAGGGTGTCCCAAAGTCGACGGAATTCCCCGAAACTGTGGATTCTTTATTAAATTCTAAGACGATTTTCCTCTTGCAATTTGTTGATCTGTGCAAAATGAAAAGAATTATCAACGATTAAAATCATCCAATCCGAGTGCGTCATTACTAGAGAAGGACGTGTCCTGCAGAACATAAACACTGAGGAATTCCCGCTTTTTGGGTAACTTATTGGCAAATGATAATGGCGCGCTCTGATTAGCTGATTAAAATTGTTATTAACTCTCTTAATTTTGCGCAAATCAAAAAATTGCAATGAGAAAATCGTCTTAGAATTCGATAATGAATCCACAGTTGCCCGGAGTGCCTTCGACTTTAAGCCACCCTGCACATTACATCTGTATATAAACTCAGAGAGATATACTCGTAAGTATAGAAGATGAATCATGTTTTATCTCACTTCTACATTAACAGTCATAGACTCACTATATGATTTTTATAAAAACGGAGTATCATTGCATGGAGTTTTATTGCAATTTTTTTTTCAACCTAGAAAATTCTACTTAAGAGTAGAAATTTCCATACTTTTTCCAATAGTACGTCTTAATTAACATTTACATTATTACTCCATAATCCGTATAAATATAGAATGATGTAATTTATAAATATCTTTTTATCTTTAGAATCTTTTACTTTCACTGAGACATAACATACTGACATTCATCGCATCGAATTCTCAACATTAACGTCATCACTCTATAATATGTAGAAATATGAAATTACGTGGTTCATAACTATCTGTTCTCATCTTTAGATTCTTTTTCTTCGACCGAGATATGACATACTGCACTTTGTCGCATCGAATTCTCAACATTAACATCATCACGCCATAATTCGTAGACATATAAAATAGAATGATGTGGTTCATACATATCTTTTCTTATCTTCAGAATCTTGTACTTTCGCCGAGATATGACATACTGAAATTTATCGCATCGAATTCGTAACATTAACATTACTACCTTTCAATATGTAGAAATATAAAATTATGTAGTTCATAGATATCTTTTCTTATATTTAGAATATTGTTCTCCGCCCAAGATATGGAATACTGAAATTTATCGCGTCGAATTCTCAACACTAACATCGTTATTCTCTAATTCGTAGAAATATGAAATTATGTGGTTTATGCCGATTTTTTCTTATCTTTAGAATCTTGTACTCCCGCTGAGATATGACTTACTGAAGTCTATCGCATCGAATTCTCAACATAAATGAAGCACTCTCTACTGATAAGAAGAGAGCGTGCAGTAATGTAGAAAGTGAACATTCTAAAATGCAATGGCTTTTTTCGGAATTTTGGAATTTTATTTTTTTTTCACAGTTCAGATGCGATTCATTTCTAGCATATTATATGCTCAAAAAGCTTTTTCTTATTTTTAGAACATGACTTTATATACTTGATAACTTATTTCTTGTTTCGAATAGATCTACTATATTTGGCAGAAAATGTTGAAAATTTTCGAAAATTATCTGGAATTTATTAGATTTCATTCTTCTTTCTAGAATTCCTTTTTAGCGTGTAGAGTTTTTAGGGTTAATATAGTTAATATTAGAGTTCAATTTTGAAGTTCGAAGTCCAAAGTTGATGTTCGCATATAAAGTTGAGTTCATACTCAAAACTTGAAGTTAAAATTTAAAGTTCAACGTTCAAATTCTAAATTGAATGCTTGGAATTCAAAGCTGAAATTTAAAAGGGCAAGAAGTTTTAACTTAGAAATTAAAGTTTTAAATTTTCGTTCCAATGCGATGTTAAAATTTTAGGTTTCGAGCTCCAAATTGAAATTTCGAGTTTCAAGTTCAACACATTCAAATTTGGAACTCTACTTTTATGATCCAGAACACATTCTGGATTGAGTAAATAACATTTTGAAAAAATTTGGAAACTTCAAGCTACCTACTTTAAATTTCAACATCAAACTTGAAATTTCAAATTTGAACGTCAAACTTGAAATTACAAATTGTAACATCGAACTTGAAACTCGACATTTCAACTTGAAGCTCGGAACTGTGCATTTTGACAAATAATTTAAACAAACATTCGAAATTTGAATTTTCGGTCCGAAACATGAAACCCTTCCTACTTGAACTTTGAACTTAAAATTAAAATTAAAGTTAAAATTAGATGATCGAGGTTCATATATTTCAACTCCAAGCTTACAATTTGGACTTTAAATTTTTACTTCGGAGCTTTAAAGTTCCATTCTTAACTCTAGATCTCTGATTTAAAAAACTTCGAACTGAAACTTTGAACTTCAAGTATGAATTT